>CAJHQP010006298.1:0-39245 GCA_905132765.1 Moricandia arvensis | reverse complement strand
TCTTGCTAAATGTCTTCATGTCAATAAAAACTGGGTCAACTTGTACGGATCCGTACAACTCAAGGTCCGTACATCCATGGCCGAGACTTGGGTCACAAGGCAAAAGAAAGGAGATAACCTTGCTGGGTAAAAGGAAGAAGGTTAACTTGATGGTTACTCAGTAAGAAGGAGGCTCGCGGATAAGGGGTCAAGCTTGACCAAGAAAGCCTGTTCAAGGCTGGAAAGGAGAAGGCATCTAGTCAAGATGCCAAAAGCATCTCGCACCCTCATCCACAAGTTCAAACCAGGCACGCCTCTCTCCTTGACCGACAACGTCTCCTCCCTCATGGCCTTTCCTTTTATATCCGTTGTAAACCTAAGTCACTCTCTATATATTTGTATCCCCTCTCAGATTAATGAATCAAGCAATACAATCTCTCTTTTCCGAGTTACTCTCTCTTTTGTCTTGTTCATCATGAACATCAAGCATTACTCTTCTTAATCTCTCACTCTCTTTCACTCTTTCTCTCTTAGATTCGCATACTCTCTGCTTATTCTCTTAAAATCTCAAAACTGAAGATACCCCCTTTCCATGGCAAGGCTGATCAGGATGCTTATTTGGAATGGGAGAAGAAGATAGACTTGGTCTTTGATTGTCATCAGTACACTCAAACTCAAAAGATACAACTAGCAGCCACTCAGTTCTATGATTATGCTTTGAGCTGGTGGGATCAGTTGGTAACCACTAGGAGACGAAAACAGGAGAATCAAGTTGAATCATGGCATGAGATGAAATCAATCATGCGTAAACGGTTTGTCCCAAGTCATTATCACTGTGATCTACATCAGAAACTAAGGAAGCTGACTCAAGGATCAAGGACCGTAGAAGAGTACTTTCAAGAGATGGAGCTACTGATGTTGAGAGCAAACATTTCTGAAGATAGAGAAGCCACTATGTCTCGGTTTCTAGGAGGACTCAACCGAGGGATCCAAGACAATGTTGAGATGAAACACTATGTTGAGCTAGAAGAGATGTTGCACAAAGCTATACTTGTGGAACAACAACTCAAGAGGAAGGGACACTCTCGTTCCAACTATGGAGCCTCAAGGTATCTAACACCTAAAGAGGAGAAACCAGCCTACACTAAGGAAAATAAGCCATATCCTAAAGAAGAAACAAAACCAAGTGCCATCTTTGGGAAAGATAAAGGAAAGGCCGAAGCTACCAGTTTAAGAGCTAGGGATGTCAAGTGCTTCAAGTGCCAAGGAAGAGGGCACTATGCCATTGATTGCACCAACAAATGCATCATGATCTTATTGGAGAATGGAGAGTATGAGTCTGAGGACTATAGATCCGAGTATGATCATGAGGAGTCTGAGGAAGAATATGAAGAAGAAACAGTAAAAGGAACATTGTTGGTGGCTAGAAGACTCTTGAACCTACAAACCAAGACTGAGGAACTTGAGCAACGTGAAAACCTTTTCTATACGAGGTGTTTGGTGCAAGGAAAGGTTTGTACTCTCATTGTGGATGGTGGGAGCTGTGTTAATGTTGCTAGTGAAACAATGGTAAAGAAGTTGGGACTGAAAGTTCAAAGGCATCCAAAACCATACTGGCTACAATGGCTCAATGAGGAAGGTGAGATGAAGGTTTCCAGTCAAGTGATGGTGCCTCTAGCCATTGGAAGATATGAGGATGAAGTCCTGTGTGATGTGTTACCAATGGAAGCAAGTCACATCCTCCTTGGACGGCCTTGGCAGTCAGATAGGCATGTGGTACATGATGGCTATACCAATAAGCATTCCTTTGAGTTCAAAGGAAGGAAAACTACCTTGGTACCTCTAACTCCTAAGGAGGTTCAACAAGATCAACTCCAGCTCCAAAAGAAGAAAGAAATCGACCTCAAACCAGATCAAAGCAAGCCCCATAACTTCTATGCCAAACAGGGAGAAATCAAAAGAACTCTACACTCTCAAACTCCTGTTCTATTGCTTGTCTTTAAAGAATCTCTACTAACCATCACTGATCTCCCACCGGCATACCCGAATGAACTTGTCTCTCTTTTGCAGGAATATGATGATGTCTTTCCAGAACATAATCCCATAGGTCTTCCACCAGTAAGAGGGATTGAGCACCAAATTGATTTTGTTCCTGGATCAACACTCCTAATCCGGTTGAGACTAAGGAATTGCAAAGGCAAGTAGAAGAATTGATGGAGAAGGGCCACATCCGAGAAAGCTTGAGCCCATGTGCAGTTCCAGTGCTTCTTGTGCCTAAGAAAGATGGTAGCTGGCGCATGGGTGTTGATTGTAGAGCAATCAACAACATAACGGTGAAGTATCGCCACCCTATTCCTAGACTAGATGACATGTTAGATGAATTACATGGCTCATGCATTTTCTCTAAGATAGATTTGAAGAGTGGATACCATCAAATTAGAATGAAAGAGGGTGATGAATGGAAAACTGCATTCAAAACTAAACATGGTCTATATGAGTGGTTAGTCATGCCATTCGGGCTAACAAATGCACCTAGTACATTCATGAGATTGATGAACCATGTCCTTAGGTCTTTCATAGGTCATTTTTTTGTGGTTTACTTTGATTATATCCTGGTCTATAGCAAAAGCTTTGAGGAACATTTAGGCCATCTTAGGGCTGTCCTTGATGTTTTGAGACATGAGATATTTCATGCTAACCTTAAGAAGTGTATCTTCTGCACGGATAACTTGGTTTTTCTAGGATTTGTGGTAAGTGAAGATGGGGTTAAAGTGGACGAGGAGAAGATTAAGGCCATCAAAGACTGGCCAAGTCAACCCACAGTAGGAGAAGTAAGGAGCTTCCATGGGCTTGCTGGATTCTATAGACGTTTTGTGAAGGATTTTAGCACCATAGCAGCCCCTCTAACTGAAGTTGTCAAGAAAGATGTTGGATTCAAATGGGGAGAAGCACAAGAAACTGCCTTCCAAACACTTACAGAGAAGCTTACTCAATCTCCAGTCCTTATACTTCCTGATTTCTCTAAAACATTTGAAATTGAATGTGATGCCTCAGGGATTGGTATTGGTGCTGTATTGATGCAGGATAGGAAACCTATAGCATACTTTAGTGAAAAACTTGGAGGCGCAACCCTCAATTATGCTACCTATGACAAGGAGTTGTATGCATTAGTCAGAGCTTTACAAACATGGCAACATTAGGCCCAAAGAGTTTGTGATCCACACGGATCATGAATCCCTCAAGTATCTAAAAGGACAAAGCAAGCTCAGCAAGAGACACGCAAGGTGGGTGGAGTTCATTGAGACTTTTCCCTATGTCATCAAGTATAAATAAGGTAAAGAAAACATAGTTTCTGATGCACTATCACGAAGGTATGTACTCTTGAATACTCTTGATGACAAGCTCTTAGGATTTGAGCAACTTAAAGGTATGTATGAAACTGATAAAGATTTTGGGGATGCATACAAGTCATGTGAAAAATTTGCTGCTGGGCATTACTTTAGACAGGATGGGTTCTTATTCTATGACAATCGTTTGTGTGTGCCTAACTGCTCTTTGAGAGATTTTTTTGTCAGGGAATCTCATGGAGGAAGCCTCATGGGGCATTTTGGAATTGCAAAGACCCTTAAGGTTTTGCAGGATCATTTCTTTTGGTCACACATGAAGAGAGATGTTGAATGAATCAGTGGAAGGTGTGCAACGTGCAAACAAGCTAAATCTAAGGTCCAATCTCATGGTTTGTACACTTCATTACCTATTCCTTATCATCCATGGAATGATATCTCTATGGACTTCATTGTAGGACTCCCTAGAACTAGAACTGGAAAGGATTCTATCTTTGTTGTGGTAGATAGATTTTCAAAAATGGCACATTTCATTGCTTGCCACAAGAATGATGATGCATTGCACGTAGCCAACTTTTTCTTTAAAGAGATAGTCCGTTTGCATGGCATGACTAGAACTATAGTGTCAGATAGAGATGCTAAATGTCTAAGTTATTTCTGGAAGACCCTTTGGTCTAAGCTAGGCACTAAGTTATTGTTCTCAACCACATGCCATCCACAAACTGATGGACAAACCGAAGTAGTCAATAGGACACTAGGAACTCTTTTAAGAGCATTCATTAAAAAGAACTTGAAATCATGGGAAGACTATTTGCCTCATTGTGAATTTTCATACAATCATGCTATGCATTCTCCTTCTAAGTTATCACCATTTGAAATTGTTTATGGGTTCAATCCCACCTCTCCTTTGGATCTAATGCCTTTACCTGAGTCTGAAAGAGTTAGTCTGGATGGCAAGAAGAAGGCTGAGATGGTACAACAGATTCATGAGCAAGCTAGACGCAACATTGAAGATAAAACAAAGCAGTATGTCAAACATACCAACAAAGGAAAACGTGAGAAGGTGTTTGAAGTTGGTGACCAAGTGTGGGTACATCTAAGGAAAGAGAGATTTCCAAATGAAAGGAAATATAAACTGATGCCACGGGTCGATGGACCTTTTGAGGTCATAAAGAAGATCAGCAACAATGCCTACAAGCTGGACCTCCAAGGTAAGTATGATGTGAGTAATAACTTCAACATTACCGACTTGATCCCTTTTGTCGCAGATGAGCCAGATTTGAGGACAAATCCTTTTCAAGAGGGAGGGGATAATGTGATCATGGACCAGCCAACTAATGGAGATGATGAGCTGATGGACAAACCAATTGATGAAGATGCATTGTCCATTCCAGAAGGGCCTATGACTCGTTCCAGATCAAAGAAGCTCAAGGAAGCTAATGGAGGATTACTTAAGATGTCACTCATACAAGAAGATTGTCTTGGCCGAAGCTTGATCAACCAAGACACCCTCACCACCATTCAAGCTACCCCTTTATCAAGCTGATCATCAACTAGGCAAGCAACCTAAGTGTGTTCTTTTTCCCTACCTTTGGTTTTTGTCCCAATGGGTTTTCTAAAGTTAGGTTTTTAACGAGGCCTTAGTTTGTTTCACAAATCACCTAGTTGATGTATCTTAGTATATGCGTGATATATGCATATTAGGACCGACCACATTTCTATCTTAGGATAAGTTTTAAACTATGGTTATTTCATTAAGTTCTCGAAACATAAAGGAGCATGATCCTCGGTTTCTATTTAAACTCTTGTAAACCTTCATTCTAAGGCACGCAGTCTTTTATTCTAAACCTTTTGTATTCTCTCTTTCTCTCTGATCTTTGTCGAGTGCAAGAGCTTGCTGGTGAGTCATATCCGGCGTCTAAGGGTTCTAGTTTGGTGTGTCATATCCGATCTAGTGCCTAAGAGTATTAAGGAGATCATCCACACCTCTTTGTGTCACCAATCGATCCACAAGCCTTGGTAAACTTGAGTCTTTTGATTTGTTTGCGCAAGGATCTATCCCAAACAATCCATAGAAGCATCCTAGGAACGTGTTAGCAAAGAAGCACAAAGTATGGAGGGATTCAGTGGGCAGTGAAAGGGACGCAATGATCAAGAATGGAACCTGGTTTGAGGCTGACTTACCAAGAGGGAAGAAAGCTGTCACAAGCAAATGGATCTTCACAATTAAGTACAATGCGGATGGCACTATTGAGAGACACAAGACTAGACTGGTGGCTAGAGGATTCACCCAAACATATGGTGAAGACTACCTGGATACTTTTGCACCTGTAGCCAAACTCCATACTATCCGCATTGTGCTCTCTATTGCAACCAATCTGGAATGGGGTCTATGGCAGATGGACGTCAAGAATGCTTTCCTCCAAGGGGAGCTTGAAGATGAAGTCTACATGCACCCACCACCTGGTCTTGAGCATTTGGTGAAACCAGGAAATGTGTTCCGGTTGAAGAAGGCAATCTATGGTCTCAAGCAATCTCCCAGAGCCTGGTACAACAAGCTAAGCACTACCCTGAATGGCCGAGGCTTTGTGAAATCAGAACTTGACCACACCCTCTTCACTCTCACCTCATCCTCAGGTATTATTGTTTTCCTTGTCTATGTTGATGATATCATCATAACAGGGAGTAACACAGCTGGTATTCAATCTACTAAAGAGTTTCTTAAATCCATGTTTGATATCAAGGACTTGGGTAACCTAAAGTACTTCCTTGGTATAGAAATATGTCGATCCAAGGATGGACTGTTTTTTCCCAAAGGAAATACACACTTGATCTGTACGGACCGTACGGACATGGTCGACCCGGAATGTACTTTTCTAAACCTTTCAAGCCATTTTAGGCTTGTGCAAAATCAGGGACCAAAGTGTACGGCCAAGGAATCCGTACACTCCCCTTTGGAGAAGACTTTGGTCTCAAGGCAAGGATATGGGCGAGTATGGTTATCCAAGGGAGAAAGATCCTTCTTAGGAAGCAACCAGGAAGGTGCCTTTCCCAGCTCATACTCGCAGCCATTCCTGTCCACTCATTCAGTCCACAAGCCAGCACAAGACAGGCTGTCTCTTGACCAAGGCGGGCTGCAATAAGGGCCAAGTATTTCAGATACTGAATGGAGACTGCTTCTGGTCCAGATACACTTCTCCTCTCCACCAATTATCCTTCACTACACAGATTGCCTTCCATCCAGAGATCATCACAGCCGTTCATTCTTCTTCAAGTGTTTCTATCAATAGGATCTAGGTTTATTATTTTTCTACTTGTTTTGCCTACAAAAGGCCATCTCTGTTGATTGTAAACTACAAGCAGAAGAGAAGGGAGTAAGGGGGATTTCCCCTCTCCTCTTCCTGAAATAAACTTGTTATTAAGTCTCTTGATCTCTGGTTCCTTAATCTCTCACGAATCTCTCTCATTCTCTATTAATCTCTGTTTCTGGTTCAAGCTAACACAAGCAGAAGCCAGATCCAGTCTCTTCTTCATTTCGAGTTCTCTCTGTCCCTAAAGGGTTTGTTCATCACACACGACCTAGATCTCTGAAAATCTAACATGGTATCAGAGCCTGGCTCACAAGAACCTGAGCTTAAAGCTTCCGCCATCGTCACACTCTTTCTCATCTCAAAACCAAACCTTGAAGACACATCCATTAGAGATCTGTTTCTGGAATAAGAAGAAGCTTGAATCCGTGGAGTGTTCTCCTTGTCTCTCAGCCGTTCCTGTCTGTACCAGATGAAGGAGACTCGTTGAAAGCAAAGGTGGATGGAGAGGCGTCATGAACCTTACCCAGATCCATCTTGTTCAAGAGTCATGTTCATCCAGGTTCCAAAGAAGATCATCTAGATGGGCGAGCTGGTAATATGAAGAAAGGAAGGGCCTTTTTAGATGGAGATACAAGAAGGTGGTCCTAGACTGAAGGAGAAGGAGGTGGGTGACAATCCAGACTCTCAGATCCAGTAAAGTCATGACCTTTATGCCATTGGAGGTTCAAGGAATCAATCTGGTTCCTTGACTGTAAGCTATTACTGTTCCTTCTTGATATTGAGTGTGATAATGACTGGTTGTGTGTTGTGTTGAGTTGAGTAACCTGAGGATATGTGTGGTATGAAGTCTGCTAGAGTTTGAGTGATGTTTCAGGAACACAAGTGTTGTCCACTGTCCATCATCAAACCAAGACAAAGAGAGAGAGACAAAGAATGAATAAGGCTTTCCCATGCTGTTCAGAGCCTACACATGATGTATATTCCTGTTAATCTAGAGCATACACCTGAAGTATATTCCTGACCATGGAGAGATTGTTGGTGAGAAGTCCAGATGGTAGTAAGTCGTGGTTGAAATAGAATATGGCTGAGCTTTGAAGATACTTCAGGAAGGAGTATTGATGGAGAGGCAGACCAGTGTTTGATCAGCCATCCACCAGGCTGGAACTTCTCATGGATTGAAATGAAGACTGGTGGTTTAAGGCATTGGAGCAGAGACCAAGGGTGGATTAGGTGATTTAAGCGAAGTATTGCTCACTTCCAAGCTTGGTCCTTCACCTTTACTCTCCGGATCAAGTTTGAGGAGGGGTAATGATAAGCAACCCTGAAGGTCTAAGTCATCCACTGCCTAACCTCAGATCAAAACGGGTTCAAAGAATCCACAACAGGACAGCAACAACTTCGTGTTAGAACAGATGGCCATCAGAGACTACATGACAAGAAGATCAGGTGGAGAGGCAAGGTGATTGGAATGCTATGAATCAGACCAAGGCGTGGGAGTTAGAACAGTTACCTTCTGGTTGAGAAGCTATGGATCAGCTTCTACATGGAGTTAGAACAGTTACCTTCCAGTTGGGAAGCTATGAATCAGCCCATAGCATGTGTGCTTGTACCTGGTTGATGAAGCTTCAAGGAGCCGAGTATTGTCTTATCAAGTGGGGGATTCAAGTGTGTGTACACTCCTCACCAGCCGGATCAGTGAAGCCATCTAGAGCTCATTGCAACCTTGCAAGCTTGGTCCTTCACCAATTCTCAGTTCCAAGCTTGAGGGGGAGTGTGAATGGGTTTCATGATCCAAGAGAAGTCTTTCAAGTGGGTGATTCAAGTGGCGGTTCAGTGCAGCCACTCCTCACCATCCGTGCAAGAGCTTGAGCCTCACTGAAGATGATCTGGTCGTCTCCTAGCTTCTCTAAGGTGGCTATGAAGTCAGTTGAGAGGGGGAGACCCAAACCGGGTCTATGAAGAGGTCAAGCTGAGTTTGATGAGTGCACATGATGTGTTGATCATTGCTGCACCAGTTAGGCCATGATCCAGAGTCCTTTGTGTCCAACCACACTGGTTCTAAGACACAAAGGCTCACTGGCCAATCCCTAGGCCTTGAGGACTTTACTCTTTTTCCCTCATCAAGGTTTTATCCCTAAGGAGGGTTTTCTCTCATAAGGTTTTTAATGAGGAGTCACTTCAAGGTTCCAAGCTTGACTTAGGATCACTAGAGACAAGCTTGAGGGGGAGTATTAACTTGAAGAGAAGAAATGAACATCTTAAGCTAAATGATGAAGATGGTCTAAAGTGCAAAGTTAGGGCAAGTCCTCCGGAAATGTTTATCAAGGCTTAACGAGTATCCAGAGGCTTGTATAGAGTCAGAAAGAAGTCCAAGAAGGGCTTATACTGAAGTAGGAAGACATTGGAGGAGTTTGGGAGAGTTTGGAAGAAAATGGTTGATGTGCAAAGTTCGGGTCGTCCGTACTGTACGACCGTACGGACTGTACGAACCGTACAGACATGGTCGACCCGGAATGTACTTTTCTAAACCTTTCAAGCCATTTTAGGCTTGTGCAAAATCAGGGACCAAAGTGTACGGCCAAGGAATCCGTACACTCCCCTTTGGAGAAGACTTGGGTCTCAAGGCAAGGATATGGGCGAGTATGGTTATCCAAGGGAGAAAGATCCTTTTGGCATCTTCAAGATGCCTTAGGAAGCAACCAGGAAGGTGCCTTTCCCAGCTCATACTCGCAGCCATTCCTGTCCACTCGTTCAGTCCACAAGCCAGCACAAGACATGCTGTCTCTTGACCAAGGAGAGCTGCAATAAGGGCCAAGTATTTCAGATACTGAATGGAGACTGCTTCTGGTCCAGATACACTTCTCCTCTCCAGCAATTATCCTTCACTACACAGATTGCCTTCCATCCAGAGATCATCACAGCCGTTCATTCTTCTTCAAGTGTTTCTATCCATAGGATCTAGGTTTATTATTAGTTGAGCCATGTAGTTGAGACATGTAGTCGACTATATCATAGTGTAGTTGAGCCATGTAGTTGAGACATGTAGTCGACTATATCATAGTGTAGTTGAGCCATGTAGTTGAGACATGTAGTCGACTATATCATAGGACTATGTCAATGGATGTGTCTTCCTTGCACCTTCCTTGTTACTGCCAAAGGCATCTTCCACTCCAAATCACACAGAATCATTTCTTGCCTTCTTGCTTTGCACATTTGCCTAACTTTGCACTGTAGACCATCTTCATCATTTAGCCTCAGATGTTCATTTCTTCTCTTCAAGTTAACACTCCTCCTTAAGCTTGACTCTAGTGATCCTAAGTCACGCTTGGAACCTTGAAGAGCTTCCTCATTAAAAACCTCACGAAGGAAAACCCTTTTGGGATAAAACCTTGATGAGGGAAAAAGAGTAAAGTCCTCAAGGCCTAGGGATTGGCCAGTGAGCCTTTGTGTCTTAGAACCAGTGTGGTTGGACACAAAGGACTCTGGATCATGGCCTAACTGGTGCAGCAATGATCAACACATCATGTGCACTCATCAAACTCAGCTTGACCTCTTCATAGACCCGGTTTGGGTCTCCCCCTCTCAACTGACTTCATAGCCACCTTAGAGAAGCTAGGAGACGACCAGATCATCTTCAGTGAGGCTCAAGCTCTTGCACGGATGGTGAGGAGTGGCTGCACTGAACCGCCACTTGAATCCCCCACTTGAAAGACTTCTCTCGGATCATGAAACCCATTCACACTCCCCCTCAAGCTTGGAACTGAGAATTGGTGAAGGACCAAGCTTGCAAGGTTGCAATGAGCTCTAGATGGCTTCACTGATCCGGCTGGTGAGGAGTGTACACACACTTGAATCCCCCACTTGATAAGACAATACTCGGCTCTTTGAAGCTTCATCAACCAGGTACATGCACACATGCTATGGGCTGATTCATAGCTTCCCAACTGGAAGGTAACTGTTCTAACTCCATGTAGAAGCTGATCCATAGCTTCTCAACCAGAAGGTAACTGTTCTAACTCCCACGCCTTGGTCTGATTCATAGCATTCCAATCAGCTTGCCACTCCACCTGACCTTCTTGTCATGTAGTCTCTGATGGCCATCTGTTCTAACACCAAGTTGTTGCTGTCCTGTTGTGGCTTCTTTGAACCGGTTTTGATTTGAGGTTAGGCAGTGGAAGACTTAGACCTTCAGGGTTGCTTATCATTATATGGTGTGTGGGAGTTGTAGAAACAGAGTATGGTCGATTTAGATGAAGAAGAATGAAAGGAACCAGAGAGAATGGAAAAGAATACTATGAAGAGAATAAGGAGAAGAGAGTGTTCTTGAGAGTGTTCTTAAGAGGTTTTCGTGAGAGAGAGAAAGTAAAGAGAGAATATAGGACGTAGAACAGAGAATAATGAAGCAAAAGGACTCCTCACCCTTGATTAATTTCGTGTACAAGAGGGTGGCTTTATAGCCAAACACAACAGGTTGCCCCAGAGATTAAACAAAGACTTTCTTTTGGGAAGCATTAAACAATAATATCAGGAAGAGGACAAGGGAACTGTTGCTGCAGCTGGCGAGATGGGGACATGTCCCAACAGCTCTTTGGTCAAGTGGACATGCGATCTCAGTTTGAATTTAAACAGAGAGTCTTGGCGCCAACACCTTTTTCTTCTTTCTTAGACGAGATAAGAAGAACCCGGATTATGCACTTTGGTCTTTGTCTTGATTCTATTGCACAAACTTTGCACCAAAAGATTATCTTCAACCCTTGCTTTGCACATTGATGTTTGGGTGTTTTGAGGCTGACCCGAACTTTGCACTTCATTATCTTTCTTGTGCAAATCTTGTGCAAAATAATATTTTTGTACAAACTTTGCACATGATTATTTTTGCACAATCTTTGCAAAAGCGACCTTCCTTCTCAGCTGGTGCTTCTTCCTTCTTTATTTCAACTCTCCCCCTCAAGCTTGACCATAGGAGATCCTTGGACAAGCTTGGAACCTTGAAGAAGCTCCCTCATTAAAAACCTTAGCCAGAAAACCCATTTGGGACAAAACCAGGTAAGGAAAAGAGTCGAGTTCTTCAAAGCCTGGGGATTGGCCAGTGAGCCTAAGGAACTCAGATAAATCATGGTGGAGTCCTTAGGCTCTGGATCATGGCCTAAATTGTGGTGCATTTATGAACTCCATCACTTGCACACACCAACACCTTGGATCTCTTCTTTAGGCTGGTTTGTTGTCTCCCCCTCCCTTATGTCTACTCGCCATCTCCAAAGGGGTTATGGACTACCAGCTTATGTCACATTGAGCTCCAAGTATGGTACCTGATACATTATCCCAAAGGTGCATGAGCTCTTAGGACAATACACTAAACAATCATTCAAAGCATTTCAAGTAATACAATCAGAATGATAAACCAATTGAAATGAGAGTTTTAGGTGCTTCCCTTACATAAGAATGGTGGGGAGTGAACTTCACTTGAATTCCCCACTTGAGTACATTTGAGTCTTCTTTGATCTGGTTTATGGTGCAACTGTGAACTCCACAGCTTGGAGGAGGCAATGGAAGACTTGGATCTTCAGGATTGCTCATCATTACCCCTCCTCAAGCTTGATCCAGAGAGTATAGGTGAAGGACCAAGCTTGGAAGTGAGAAATACTGAGCTTAAAACCAGGAGCGCATCACCCCTACAGCTGCGCTTAAGCCAACCGGTTCCTCCCTTGATCTCTTCTCCACTGCCTTAAATAACCACTCTTCCTTTTCTGTCTCTTGAACCAGGAGCACAACAACCCCTACAGCCTGCGCTTAAGTCAACCGGTTCTCCAAACAAGATATCTCTCCATGGTTAGGAATATACATCATGTGTAGGCTCTGAATCAACCAGGAATATAAATCATGTGTAGGCTCTGAACACATGGGCAAAGCCTTCTTCTTTGTCTCGGTTTGATGATGGACAGAGGACAACACTTGTGTACCTGAAACACTACTCAAACTCCAGCAAGAATTAGACCACACATTAGGTTCCGAGCTTGATAACTAACCAAGTTTGATCCATAATGATTAACAAGATGCAATGGATTGAATCTAAACAACTCATTCAGTTCAAATCCAAGCAAACCAATTTTCTAAATGCTCAAGCATGATAACTCATCAATTACAAGGCATCTAGGCTCATTTTATCACACATATGACAGTAGCAGAATGCAATGACAGTTTATGACAGTAGCATAGACTAGACAACTCATCTAATCAAGCTACACAACTATGAATGCAACACATGACCAGGAGACTCTCCTAGGCCTCTAGCAATGCAACAAGACATACAACAGGCTCTAAGCAACTCGCCTAGACCAAAAAGCACAAACAATTAAACTAGGACAGGAACTAGGCAAAACCTTGCTTGTAAATTCCTAGAACATAACACACACAACCAAAAACAATTTAAACAATTGAACAAGCTCTTATTCAAGTTTAGGAGGTCAACTTACAACCAAGGAACCTGAGCTAGTTCCTTGAACCTCCATGGCCATGGTTCATCTGAACTTGGAAGGTTTGAGGTGTGGGTGAAGATCCCGACACTTCTCCTTGGTATGACCATCTCGCTTGCAGTGCTTACACCTGACTCCTCTCCTCTCCTCCTTCTTGTAGTAAGTCTTTGGTGACTGAGCAGAGGCAGCTGCTTGATTGGCAAGTGAAAGAGACTCCTTTCCTTCAAACAAATCGTGTGAACCTTTTTCCTTTTGGATTTGGGAGCACACTTCTTCAAGAGATGGCAGCTTGTCTGACCTCAGTATGTGCTTCACTAGATCATTGAAGGATGGATGAAGAGTGAGGAGCAGCCCAAACACCTTTTCTTGCTTTCTTCTTTCATTGAGGATGTTTGGATCTATTGTAGATGGTCTTAGCATATCAAGCTCGGCCCAAAGGGACCTGAACATTCCAAAGTGGTCAGTAAACTCCATCTCCTCATGTGACAGGTTGTTTATGGCCTTCTTGAGCTCATACACTCGGCTCAAGTTGGATGAGTTGCCATAAACCTTGTGGAGAGTATCCCAAAGCTCTTTAGCACTCTCACAGTATGAGTAAGCCTCCATAATAGAAGCTTCAAGAGAGCTTTGGACGATGAACAAAACCATGAAATCTTCTTTCTGCCATTTGCCTCCATCTTGAAGATTAGATGGAGCTGCTTGTGTACAATGATTCTACAAGCCTTTCCCTCCAAGAGCAGTCTTCACAAGCGTGGACCAGAGGAGGTAGTTTGAGCCTTTGAGCACCACAGGAATCACCATTGGAGTCGCCATACTTCTTGTGTTCTCCATCTTGGAGAGTTTTGGACCAGTGGACAATGGAGTGTACCCACTGGTTTGTGAGAGACTGAGCTTAAATCTGGACTTTGATGAAGCTTGCTGGACTGGGCAGAAGCTTTCTTGAGTTCCAGAGACAAAATACCTCCTTTATCTTGAGTTCTGGTGAGGTTTTTCCCTCCTGGAAAACCTTTGGACCAGAGGATAAAGGATAGAACAAGAAACAGAGTTTGAAAAAGATGAACAACAGAAACTGATTTGCGGAAGCTTTATAGGTTTTCAGGAGCTTGAGAGCTCTGATACCATGTGAGAATAGACAGATTATGGTGTGTGGGAGTTGTAGAGACAGAGTATGGTCGATTTATATGAAGAAGAATGAAAGGAACATGAGAGAATGGAAAAGAATACTATGGAGAGAATAAGGAGAATGAGAGTGTTCTTGAGAGTGTTCTTAAGAGATTTTCGTGAGAGAGAGAGTAAAAAGAGAATATAAGACTTAGAACAGAGAATAATGAAGCAAAGAGGACTCCTCCACCTTGATTAATTTCGTGTACAAGAGGGTGGCTTTATAGCCAAACACAACAGGTTGCCCTAGAGATTAAACAAAGACTTTCTTTTGGGAAGCATTAAACAATAATATCAGGAAGAGGACAAGGGAACAGTTGCTGCAGCTGGCGAGATGGGGACATGTCCCAACAGCTCTTTGGTCAAGTGGACATGTGATCTCAGTTTGAATTCAAACAGAGAGTCTTGGCGCCAACACCTTTTTCTTCTTTCTTGGACGAGATAAGAAGAACCCAGATTATGCACTTTGGTCTTTGTCTTGATTCTTTTCCACAAACTTTGCACCAAAAGATTATCTTCAACACTTGTTTTGCATATTGATCTTTGGGTGTTTTGAGGCTGACCCGAACTTTGCACTTCATTATCTTTCTTGTGCAAATCTTGTGCAAAATAATCTTTTTGTACAAACTTTGCACATGATTATTTTTGCACAATCTTTGCACAAGCGACCTTCCTTCTCAGCTGGTGCTTCTTCCTTCTTTATTTCAACATGTCAAAGCATCATCACCAGGCTGCTGGTGCATTGTGGCATCATGTGGCTCGTCGAGGATCTCTTTACCCTCTTTGGTAAGCTGGTCCATGATCACATCATCCCCTCCCTCTTAAAAAGGATTTGTCCTCAAATCTGGTTCATCATTAACAAAAGGAACCATGTCAGTAACATTGAAGCTATTTGACACATCATACTTACCTTGGAGATCAAGTTTATAGGCATTGTCGTTGATCTTGTGGATGATCTCGAAGGGTCCATCAACCCTTGGCATTAGCTTGGACTTCCTCTCGTTGGGAAACCTATCCTTCCGTAGGTGAAGCCAAACTTGGTCACCGACTTCAAAGAGCTTCACACGCCTTCCCTTGTTGGCTTGCTTCTCATAGTACTTAGTTTTCTGTTCAATGTTTTGTCTAGCATTCTCATGGATTTGCTGGACCATCTCAGCTTTCTTCTTACCGTCCAAACTAACCCTTTCACACTCAAATAAAGGCATTAGATCCAAAGGAGATGTGGGCTTGAACCCATAAACAATTTCAAAAGGAGACTACTTAGAAGCAGAATGCATGGCATGATTGTATGCAAATTCACAATGTGGTAAGTAGTCTTCCCAAGTTTTCAAGTTCTTTTTGATGAATGCACGCAGAGTGTTCCTAGAGTTCTATTAACTACCTCAGTTTGTCCATCAGTTTGCGGATGACATGTAGTAGAAAACAACAACTTAGTGCCTAGCTTAGACCAAAGAGTCTTCCAAAAGTAACTAAGAAACTTAGTATCTCTATCAGAAACTATATTCCTAGGCATGCCATGTCATTGAACAACCTCTTTAAAGAACAAGTTAGCAATATGCAATGCATCATCAATCTTATGACATGCTATGAAATGTGCCATCTTAGAGAACCTATCAACAACAACAAATATGGAGTCCTTTCCGGTTCTAGTCCTAGGCAATCCAACAATGAAATCCATGGATATGTCATTCCAAGGATCGTGTGGAATTGGTAAAGGAGTGTACAAACCCTAGGATTGGACTTGGAACTGATGTGATCATGGACCAGAGCAATAAGGAGAACAAGGAGAGCTTAGTTGAGACACATGATGCCACAATGCACCAGCTAAGATCTTTTAAGATCTTAGACGAATAAGTAACAAGAACAAGACTAGAAAGAGATTTGATGAAAGAAAGACTCGGTTTAGACTAAGAACTAAGAAGATTAATGAAAGACTATGAAGAACGTTATGAGACTCGAAAATTTAGAGAGAACTGTATGATTTATTCATCCTCAAGGGGTTCGTTTATATAGAGAGAGCTACAAGGGTTTTCAGAAAGTAA
The DNA here is from genome assembly GCA_905132765.1 of Moricandia arvensis. Taxonomy (NCBI): domain Eukaryota; kingdom Viridiplantae; phylum Streptophyta; class Magnoliopsida; order Brassicales; family Brassicaceae; genus Moricandia; species Moricandia arvensis. The sequence goes on along the minus strand of CAJHQP010006298.1, from coordinate 22,935 downwards.
AGCAAGGAAAGGTGTGGCTCAGATTAACCAGGGGCGCGCTTATTTGAAAAAGAGGCTTCCTGGCCAAGTAAATGGCATCAACATCTTTGACAAGATGCTGATCCTTTCCAGCCTTGTGCCAGCCTGTCCACGCGGTGAGCTTCTTCCTTTCCAACGGTTGGATAAGTTTACCTTGCCGCAGAATCACCTTGAGTCACTTTGGTTTCACCTGGAAGGTAAAAACTGGACGAATGCTTTTGGTCGACCTTGTACGGCCTGTACGGCCTTGTACGGCCTTGTACGGCCTGTACGGCCTTGTACGGACAAGGTCGACCCCAACCCTTCTTCTCTCTTCTTTCTAATCAACCCCAAGATAGATGCCTCAACTTAACACTCCCCCTCAAGCTTGACCATATGGAACAAGTCAAGCTTGGAAGGCAATGAGATCTCCCTTATTAAAAACCTCACATAAGAGAAAACCCTTTTTGGGATAAAACCCTTTGATGAGGGAAAAAGAGTAGAGACCTCATAGCAGGGGATTAGCTAAGTTGGGTTAGATCAATGAGCCCCAACCTTACATGGATGGACTCCATTGTCTTATGTCTAGCAGCCTTTGTAAACACATCCGCCAACTGATCCTCACTCCTTGTGTAGCACGACAAGGTTACACCCAACCCAATCATCTGTCTCACATTGTGGCAATCGACCTCAATGTGCTTGGTTCTTTCATGGAAGACTGAGTTGGAAGCTATATGAATCGCTGCTTGATTATCACAATGCATAGTCATTGGTGTAGACTGATCAACCTCCACATGCTTCAAGATGCCTTTGATCCACACCAACTCGTTTGTAAGCTTCAACATTGCCCTATACTCAGCTTCAGCACTGGAACAGGAGACCACCTTCTGCTTCTTGCTCTTCCAGGTAACTAGGTTCCCACCTATGAAGGTACAATATCCAGTGGTTGATTTCCTATCCAGCCTATCTCCTGCTCAATCCGCATCGCAATAGCCCACCACTTCAGTGCTCTTATTGCATCCCATCCATACTCCAAGGTTTGGTGATCCATTTAGATACATCAGGATCCTCTCAACCATGTGCCAATGGTGTTCCTTTGGGACTTGCATATGTTGACTTACCTGATTCACAGCAAAACATATATCAGGTCGAGTAATGGTAAGATAGATCAACTTACCAACAAGCTTTCTATAAAGCTTAGGATCATGGAATGGCCGGTTGTCTTCAATCTCCCCCTCACGAGGAACCTTGTACCCATCCTCTAGTGGCATCTTTGCTGTCTTCCCTCCATGTTTCCCTGCATCTTTCAAGAGATCAAGTGTATACTTTCTTTGGGACAGAAACAAACCTTCCTTGGATCTACATATCTCAATGCCAAGAAAGTATTTCATCTCTCCCAAGTCTTTAATTTAAAACACAGATTTAAGGAAGTCTTTAGTGGATTGGATACCTGCCTTGTCACTTCCTGTGATGATGATATCATCAACATACACAAGAAGGACAACTATACCTAATGTGGTCGGAAGAGTTAACAAGGTATGGTCCAGTTCAGATTTCTTGAACCCTTTGCCATTGAGAGTCGTGCTCAGCTTGTTGTACCATGCTCTAGGAGATTGTTTAAGGCCATAGATTGCCTTCTTGAGCCGGAGCACATTTCCTTTCTTCATTAAGTGCTCTAGTCCTGGTGGAGGGTGCATGTAGACCTCATCTTCAAGTTCTCCTTGAAGAAATGCATTCTTCACATCCATTTGCCATAGTCCCCACTCATGATTAACCGCAAGAGATAGGATGATCCTAATAGTGTGAAGTTTTGCAACTGGTGCAAAAGTATCCACATAATCTTCTCCATAGGTTTGAGTGAAGCCCCTTGCAACCAATCTGGTTTTCTTCCTATCAATCTTTCCATTCGCCAAGTATTTTATAGTAAAGATTCATCTACTGGTCATTGCCTTCTTCCCTTTTGGCAACTCACTTTCATACCATGTGTCATTCTTGATCATTGCACTTGCCTCAGCACCAACTGACTCCTTCCATTCTTTATCTTTAACTTCTTCCTCATAGGATCTTGGTATGTAGCTCTCATCTAGGCTGACCATGAAGGAACAGTGCTCTTCTGGATACTGAGTAAAAGAGCAGACCACTTGAGATGGGTGCGCAACAGCTTGGGCATTATAGTAGACCCTAGTGTTGGCCCAATCAGATGGTGGTCTTCTTATCCTAGAGCTTCTCCTCAACTGTTGTTGCTGTTCTACTTCCCTTCCCTCAGGTTCTTCCTCCTCTTGATGATCAGGGCTTGGACTTCTCTGACCTTCTTGAGCATCTCCACTTTGATCATGAGACGCTGAACTTCTATCTTCCTCCGGAGGATCATCAAACTCCTCTTGACCTGAATCAAACTCTCCACTGCTGTCAGAACTTCCACCTTCCTGATCTTCAGTGTTTCCCCCCTCATGATCAAGGTGGGGAGACTGATTTGCTTCATTCGTCCCTGTTGGACCACTTTCATCCGGGTTCTTGGTCACTCCAATGCCAAGACCTTCCAAGATAATTCTAAGAGTTGCTGCCTTATCCGAGGTAAGGTCCTTCAACTCTTCTTGATTCTTCTCCTCATAATACCCCCTTTCTTCTATGAACTTGACATCCCTAGACACCAGAACTCTTCTTGCCACCGGATCATAGCACTTGTATCCCTTCTGAGTTGTGGAGTAGCCTATAAACATTGCCTTTGTACTCTTGACTTCTAACTTGTTTCTCATCTCTCCAGGAATCAGCACATAACAGAGGCATCCAAAGACCCGTAGATAGTCCACTGATGGTTTATACTTGTTTAGAACCTCAAAGGGGGCTTGATCATTCAGTACCTTTGTAGGTGTCCGGTTGATGAGATAGCAAGCAGTAGTGACAGCATCACTCCAAAATCTCTTAGGCACATTTGCTTGGAACATTAAGGACCTCGCGACCTCCATGAGATGGCGATTCTTCCTCTCAGACACTCCATTTTGCTGAGGAGTGTAAGGGCAACTGGTCTGGTGAAGGATCCCATGACGAGCTAAGTGATCCTTGAAGGCATGACTTGTGTACTCTCCTCCATTATCTGATCTAAAAATTTTAAACTTGGCATGATAATGGTTAGTCACATAGGATTGAAAGTTCTTTAATGCATCAAGGACTCTATCTTTAGATGGAATGAGTGTTAACCAGGTGTATTTGGATTTTTCATCAATGAATGTCACAAAATACTTATGATTATCCCTAGATATGCAAGGAGCTGTCCAAACATCAGAATGAATCAAATCAAAGCACTTCTCATAAACAGTAGATGATTTTGGAAAGACATTCTTACAATGCTTGCCTAAAATGCAAGCTTCACACTCATTATTTTCGGAAACAACACCTGCTAACATCAAGTTCAAAGTTCTAACATGAGGATGTCCTAGTCTAGCATGCCACAAAGCATTCTTATTCAAAGCAGAAGAAACAGTAGTAAAGGAACCACTATAATTAGAAACAGGATCAAGCTCTTCAAGCATATATAACTCGTCCTTGGTAACTCCTTTTCCAATCATCCTTTGGTTCTCAATATCCTGAAACTCAACCTCGTTAGGACTGAATATCACCTTACAATTCAAATCATTTGTACATTTCTTAACTGATAACAGATTTGAAGTGAATTCAGGCATATAGAAAGCTCTTGAGTTCTTACTAAACAGTTTTAGATTTCCCACTCCTCTAATAGGAATCTTATCACCATTAGCAATCATGACATGACCATTAGCTGGTTCAATATCTTTGATCAGATTGGTGTCACTTATCATTTGATGGGAGGCTCCTAAGTTTACTATCAAAGGTTTAGCTGAGCTATTAGCAATATGACAAGTACCTTTAGGAATAGAACAAGCAATACTTTGGCGGTTCATTTCTAATGTCCTACCAGTTATACCAGTCCTAAGATCAATCACATTCTCTAGCTTACTAGCAACCATTGAAGCACCAAGAGAATACCCATTAAGGTTACCAAAGGTGTTACCATTCTCCTTGAGCATTTTGATGAGGGCTTCAATGTCAGACCTCCGGATGTAGTCTTGATCATTGTTCCTGCTGGTACCACCCGTGTAGGCAACAAGGGACTTTCCTTCACTTGCCTCCCTCTTATCACCATCGGTTGTCTTGCTTGAGCTTGCAACAGTTGACCCCTCCGAGATGTGAACTCTAGCTTCCCTCTCCTTCATGAACTTGGCCGGCTTGAGATGTGGGTGGAGGATCCAGCACTGACTCTTTTTGTGGCCGTGCTTCTTGCAATGATCACAGTTACCATTGAACCTCCGGTCTTCATACTTGTTGAAAGCAGCTTTGTTTGCCATTGGTGTTTCAACCTGATCAGTTTGCGCAGCTTGGTTAGCCAAGGTAAGCTCCCCCTTACCTCCAAACAACCCAATAGAGCCTTGCTCCTTTTGTATCTGAGCACACACATCTTCTAGAGATGGAAGCTTCTCAGCTCTCAGGATATGCTTGATGAGGCTGTTGTAGGCAGGGTTTAGAGTGAGAAGGAGTCCAAAGACCTTATCTTGCTCACACCTTTCATTCAACTAATCAGCATCAACCGTGCTTGGTCTCAGCATCTCTAACTCGGACCAGAGGGCTCGGAACCTTCCAAGATGCTTAGTGAACTCCATATCTTCTTGTAGCAACCCGTTGATTGCTCTCTTCACCTCAAACACTCGGCTCAAGTTTGAGATGTTTCCATACACCTTCTTCAAGGTCTCCCATAGATCCTTTGCGGTTTCACAGTAGCTATAAGCTTCCATGATAGGAGTCTCAAGAGATCCTTGAAGAAGTGTCATCACCATCATGTCTTCTTCCTGCCACTTCTCCACCTCACTTGTGGCACTTGCAGCTTCACCTTCTTGAGTAATGAGCTTAGGAGCTTCACCGGATGTGATATGTCCCCATAAGCCCTTACTTCCCACAGCAGTCTTCACCAAACGAGACCACAACAAATAGTTACTCCCCTTTAGAGTAACCGGAACCTTCATGCTAACACTATCGATCTACAACCAGATTGACTTCAAAAGCTTGGAAATGAATGGATCTATACCTTAGAACACGGATGAACCCAGAAATGAGAGGAAAGGTTGAGTCATTGAAGGTAAGAACGTGAAAGACTCAAGCTTTTACACCACACAAGCTTCAAACTTCAGTCTTCTACCCGGATATTCAAAGAACAGCTTTAGATCTTCAAAAAGCTTCAACCTTGATCTTCTTCAACTCGATGAACACAAACCCAGATCGTGATGAACCTGGCTCTGATACCATAAGATCTTTTAAGATCTTAGACGAATAAGTAACAAGAACAAGACTAGAAAGAGATTTGATGAAAGAAAGACTCGGTTTAGACTAAGAACTAAGAAGATTAATGAAAGACTATGAAGAACATTATGAGACTCGACAGTTTAGAAAGAATTGTATGATTTATTCATCCTCAAGGGGTTCGTTTATATAGAGAGAGCTACAAGGTTTTTCTGAAAGTAAAGCAAGGAAAGGTGTGGCTCAGATTAACCAGGGGCGCGCTTATTTGAAAAGGAGGCTTCCTGGCCAAGTAAATGGCATCAGCATCTTTGACAAGATGCTGATCCTTTCCAGCCTTGTGCCAGCCTGTCCACGCGGTGAGCTTCTTCCTTTCCAACTGTTGGATAAGTTTACCTTGCCGCAGAATCACCTTGAGTCACTTTGGTTTCACCCGGAAAGTAAAAACTGGACGAATGCTTTTGGTCGACCTTGTACGGCCTGTACGGCCTATACGGCCTTGTACGGCCTTGTACGGCCTGTACGGCCTTGTACGGACAAGGTCGACCCAAACCCTTCTTCTCTCTTCTTTCTAATCAACCCCAAGATAGATGCCTCAACTTAACACCAGCAGCCTGGTGATGATGCTCTAACCATTCCAGAAGGTCCCATGACTCGTTCCAGAGTCAAGAAACTTAAGGAGACTGTTGTAGGATTACTCACTTCACATCCACAACAAGAAGAAATTCTTGGACAAGGTTTGATCCGAGATGTCTGCCATCTCTACATCAAGCTGAGTTAGTGTCTAGGCAAGACATTTGGTGTGTGCTCTTTTTCTTGCTTTTGGTTTTGTCCAACGAGGTTTTCCGGAGGAAGGTTTTTAACGAGGCCACGACTAGTCTTACAAATCACTTAGGCTCTATCTCGGCCCAAGACTACCATTCATTCCACAAACCTTGAAGAACTTGAGTCCCTGATTCGTTCTTGCAAGGATCTATCCTCCCAATCAACCAAAGAGCATCCTAGGGGTGCATCAAGTGGTATCAGAGCAACTTTGGTTAGGGAAGTCTCGTTTTCTCTTTAAATCTTTTTGATTCATCCGTAAAAACTCATAAACATCTTGAACAAGAAGAAGATCTAAGTTTTTTAGGCTGCTCGAAATTCATAAAGTGTTAGACAAGGTTTTAGAAGAATTTCCTTTTTGCTTGTTAGGCGGAAGCCCTAGAATTTTAAAAACCTAGCCGCTATCCTTTTTTCTTTCACCTTGCCGAGCAAGTTTAATTGGTGTTGATATTTTTCCTTTTTGCTTCTCTTGTTTACCTAGAAACTTTTTAGTGGTTATCTTATTTTCCTTTGTGCAGGAAGCAATGAGGACTGAGTCTGAAGAAGAAGCTGAACTAGTCCGGAAGAACAAGCTACTCATGGAAGCCATGAATGCCCAACTGAACAAGACTATGGTGGCAACCATGACCGAGATGATGAGGATCAATCTTAATGAGCTCCGCAGAGAGTTCAGAGAAGAAGTTAGGAGAGCTACTGGTCAAGGTCCCAACCGAGAGACTAGGAGAGAAGAGACCTCATGCAACTCGACAAGAGCATGCTGGTTCAGAGGAAATTGGCAACTACTATGAGCATATCAGCTCTTCCTCAAGACAAAGTCAGAGAAGAAATAGGCATGGACAAGAAGGAAGGACAAACCAGAGAGATAAGCTTGCTTGTTTGAAGATCAAGATACCCCCCTTCCATGGTAAAGCTGATTCGGATGCCTATCTTAAATGGGAGAAGAAGATTGAGCTGGTCTTTCAGTGTAAGCAGTACACAAACCACAAGAAGATCCAGATTGCTGCTACTTAATTCTATGACTATGCTCAAAGATGGTGGAATCAGTACATCACTAATCGTAGAAGGAATGGAGAGGAACCAATTGAGACTTGGACAGAGATGAAGTCTATCATGCGCAAGAGGTTTGTTCCAAGTCATTACCACGGAGACTTGCATCACAGGCTCAAGAAGCTTACTCAAGGTTCAAGATCAGTGGAGGAGTATTACCAGGAGATGGAGTTACTCATGCTAAGGGCTAGCATATCCGAAGATAGAGAAGCAACTATGTCAAGATTCTTGTGTGGTCTAAACCAAGAGATACAAGACAATGTTGAGATGCAACATTATGTGGAGCTAGAAGAGATGTTACACAAGGCTATTCTTGTGGAATAACAGCTCAAGAGGAAGGGACATTCACGAGCCAACTATGGATCCAACCGGTTACACAACACCAAGGAAGAGAAGTCACCTTATCCTAAGGAGTCTAAGCCATATCAGAAAGACAAGTCCTATCTGAGAGAAGAATCCAAACCAAGCAGTGCTCTTGAGAAGGGCAAGGGCAAGGCTGAGGCTTCTAGTTCCAGAGCTCGTGATGTCAAGTGTTTCAAGTGCCAAGGATGAGGTCATTATGCCAACAAATGTACCAACAAGAGAGTCATGATCTTACTGGAAGATGGTGAGTATGCCTCAGAAGATGACAACATCGAGTCTGACCAAGAAGAGACTGAAGAAGAGCATGAAGAAGGACCAGTCCAGTGGAAGCTTTTAGTAGCAAGAAGGCTTCTAAGCTTACAAACCAAGACTGAGGAGCTAGAGCAAAGTGAGAACATATTCTATACCCGGTGCTTGGTCCAAGGGAAAGTATGCAGCCTCATAGTTGATGGAGGCAGTTGTGTGAATTCTGCTAGTGAGACAATGGTCAAGAAGTTGGGTTTGAAGGTTAAGAAGCATCCACAGCCTTACCGACTAGAATGGTTGAATGAAGAGGGGACCATGAAGGTCTCAAATCAAGTTCTCATTCCTTTAGCCATAGGAAGATATGAATATGAAGTCTTGTGTGATGTGTTGCCTATGGAAGCTGGTCACATACTTCTTAGGAGACCGTGGCAATCTGATCGCCGAGTTATCCATGATGGTTTCACCAACAAGCACTCCTTTAAGTTCAAGGGTCGCAAGACTGTCCTGGTTCCCTTGACACCTAAGGAAGTTTAGCATGATCAGATTCAACTCCAAAAGAAGAAGGAGATTAATCTCAAACCGGCTGGAACTAAGCAGCCAAACTTCTATGCAAACATGGGTGATATCAAAAGGACTCTCTACTCTAAACAATCACCTATCTTACTTGTGTTTAAAGAAAATCTTTTGAACTTAACAGATTCTACACCGGTGTATCCGAGTGAAATGGTTTCTCTTTTGCAGGAGTTTCAAGATGTCTTTCCAGACGACAATCCCATTAAGTTACCTCCTTTGAGTGGGACTGAGCACCAGATAGACTTTGTTCCAGGATCTACACTTCCAAACCGTCAAGCATACAGAACCAATCCGGTTGAGACCAAGGAATTGCAAAGACAAGTAGAGGAACTCATGGAGAAGGGCTATATCCGAAAGAGTTTGAGCCCATGTGCTGTACCAGTGCTCCTAGTGCCTAAGAAGGATGGTTCTTGGCGTATGTGTGTTGATTGTAGATCAATCAACAACATCACAGTGAAGTAACGCCACCCTATACCTAGATTAGATGATATGCTTGATGAATTGCATGGTTCTTGTATCTTTTCTAAGATAGACTTAAAGAGTGGTTATCATCAGATTAGGATGAAAGAAGGAGATGAATGGAAGACTGCATTTAAGACTAAGCATGGATTATATGAGTGGCTAGTTATGCCATTTGGATTGACAAATGCACCTAGTACATTCATGAGGTTAATGAATCATGTTCTTAGATCATTCATAGGCATTTATGTTGTTGTATACTTTGATGACATCTTAGTATATAGCAAGACTTTAGAAGAACATATAGAACATCTTAGGGTTGTCCTGAATGTTTTGAGAAATGAACAACTCTTTGCCAACTTGAAGAAGTGCACTTTTTGCACGGATAATTTGGTTTTCCTTGGCTTTGTTGTGAGTGCAGATGGAGTTAAGGTGGATGAAGAGAAGATCAAAGCCATCAAGGACTGGCCGAGCCCAACCTCAGTAGGAGATGTGAGAAGTTTTCATGGGCTTGCCGGGTTCTATAGGCGTTTTGTGAGAGACTTTAGCACCATTGCAGCTCCCTTAACTGAAGTAATAAAGAAGGATGTCGGTTTCAAGTGGGGAGAAGCACAAGAGAAGGCTTTCCAATGCCTAAAAGAGAAGCTTACTCAATCACCTCTTCCTATGCTTCCTGACTTTACAAAAACTTTTGAAATAGAATGTGATGCTTCAGGAATTGGAATTGGTACTGTGTTGATGCAGGATAGGAAACCCATTGCCTACTTCAGTGAGAAGCTTGGAGGAGCCACTCTCAACTATGCAACCTATGACAAGGAACTCTATGCCTTGGTGAGGGCCTTGCAAACATGGCAGCATTACTTGTGGCCCAAGGAGTTTGTCATCCACACTGATCATGTGTCCCTAAAGTATCTAAAAGGGCAGAGTAAGCTTAGTAAGAGACACGCAAGATGGGTTGAGTTCATTGAGACCTTCCCATACGTGATTAAGTATAAACAAGGTAAGGAGAACATTGTTGCTGATGCACTATCTCGGAGGTATGTTCTCTTGACCACTCTAGATGCTAAGTTACTTGGGTTTGAGCAGATTAAAGATATGTATGATACTGACCTTGATTTCAAGGAAGCTTATGCATCTTGTGAGAAGTTTGCTGCAGGAAACTACTTTAGACAAGAAGGGTTCTTATTTTATGATAACAGATTGTGTCTGCCTAATTGTTCTTTGAGAGATCTCTTTGTTAGGGAATCCCATGGGGGCAGTCTAATGGGACATTTTGGGATTGCCAAGACACTAAAATTTTTGCAGGATCACTTCTATTGGCCGCACATGAAGAGAGATGTGGAGAGAATCTGTGGGAGGTGTGCTACTTGCAAGCATGCTAAGTCCCAAGTCCAATCCCAGGGTTTGTATACTCCTTTACTTATTCCACACAATCCTTGGAATGACATATCCATGGACTTCATTGTTGGATTGCCTAGGACTAGAACAGGAAAGGACTCAATCTTTATTGTTGTTGATAGGTTCTCTAAGATGGCACATTTCATAGCATGTCATAAGACTGATGATGCATTGCATATTGCTAACTTGTTCTTTAAAGAGGTTGTTCGTTTACATGGCATGCCTAGGACTATCGTTTCTGATAGGGACAATAAGTTTCTTAGTTACTTTTGGAAGACTCTTTGGTCTAAGCTAGGCACTAAGTTGTTGTTTTCTACGACATGTCATACATGATGAGGACATCAAATCAGAATCAAACCTGGAGGAAGAAATCAAGAGAAAGTCACTAGAGAACGCGAAACCGAAGCAAGCTAAAGAAGCCAACCAGGATATATGTGCACTAAAAATGTCATATCTTTCAAACCAGGAAGTTTTAAATCACGAGGCCAATTTTCATGGATTCTACACTCAAGAAGGAGTCCATCACTATTTGAAGCGGACCAAAATATTCATATTACCAGGAGTTATAGATTTTACAAAACGGAGGTTTCCCAGCCCATTCATCCGCAAGTACTCGACTTTGGAAGAGGATCCAAGCCCAATGAAGAAGCGTCCTGACCCAAAATACATCATAGGATTCAAGATGGATTTCTAAGGTTTCCAGAAAGCCCAAAATCAAGAGATTTGGTCACGGAAATTAGGAGTTATGCTCATTTTCCCAAAACCGGCCAAACCGAGCAGTTTATGGAAAGATTGGAGAATCTTTCGGTTTGAAATACACCAAGAGCTGGATATGTGGAACCAAAGCCACGAGACTCTTCATTGATCATCCCACATCAGACTTCTAATACTCAAAGCCATATAGTTCATTCTTATTCTGATTATGGATTTGCTAAGAAAACTAAACTCTACACATTCTAAGGAAGAAGAAACTACCTAGAGTAGGAGAGAAACCTAGATGAGTGGTTCTACTACAACAACATCCTCAAGAAAGATAGGTTAGCTTATGCTATTGACCATCTCAGAGATGTTGCTTTCAAATGGTGGATACAAGAACAAGATGAAAGATGAGGTTACAAGGAACCAGCTATCACCTCTTGGAGAGATCTTAAGGGAAACATGAGAGACGAATTTTCACCAGAGTTTACCAATTCTCAAATCAGGGAACAATACCCCAGAAGGTATCCAACTCGTGGTTCCCAAGAGGCAAGAAGAGTAGTACCACCAGAAGGTCAAAGAGACATGCTTACACAAGTAAACTCTCAGCCAAAACAGAGACAAAAATCTACCTATTGTCCAATCCAAAAGGATGGCGTGATAATTTCCATGGATAAGAAGAAATTTCTCAGCCAAAGCACATTGTGAAAACTAGATAGAAAACCAGAACTAGCAAGTGCTCAAGCAAAGGCTAAGAAGGCCAGAGAAGAATATCCAAAAGTAGCAGACCTCTCAATGGACCACAAAGAGGATCAATGCACAAATATGTCCATACCATCAAGCATGAGAAACACTGAACAAGGTAAGTGTTCTAGTCCTAAAACTTTTAAAGATCAGACATGTTATAGATGTCATAAAAGACGACACTTTGCTGTTACTTGTCCATCTAAGCAAGTATTGAAAGAAACATCACTAGGAGAGAAAACTGAATTATTGAAAATGAGTGATAATTTAATTCAATCTGATTTGGTTGTTCCAAATTCTTGTTTCGTGCACTTGTCTTTGTCAAAGGCTTTTTTTGACAGGAATTAAGGTGCAAGAATTGAAAGGAGGAGAACCACCAGGCGTAATCCATGTGATGGACCAGAAGTTAGTTCAAGACACAATGCAGTCCATGTTGCTTAAAGAAGCAAAACCAGTCCTACAAGTATCCAACCAAGGTAAGTGTCCAACACCACCTTTAGATGTTAGTACTGACGTGTGTGATCTTGATATAGGGAGCATGAAGGAAAGCTATATGCTTACTGAAGTTCCAAGGAAGGAACCAGACCATAAACTCAGCAATAATCCACCTCACAAGTGGAAACCAAAATTTGAACATTGTCTTGTTCAAGTGCCAAGCCTTAAGGTATGTTTCACATTAGACCAGAATTTTATTATTAACTCCATGACAAGATTAATGAACTTGTCTTTTCCAAGAGTATGTGGAATAGTTTCAGGAACCAGGGAGTACACTGCCCCAATGAAAGAGGCGCCAACCATGGTATTAATTGGTGCTACGCAAGTACAAAGAATTGCTGACCCAAGGGAATTCAAGGCCAGCCTAAGCAAGGTAAATGTCTCTAATTTTAAAACTTCCATATCAATTTATAAAGAACACATCATACACTTGTCTTTGCCAGAAAGTTTTGATCCAGGTATAAGACAAGAAGAAGGACAACCAAACCAATATCAAGAGTTGCAAAGAAGGCAGCCAACAAAAACAACTTGTCCAAAGAAGAAAATCATTCTTCAACTTGTGGAAGCTATCCAAGTAAGTCTGGAACTTTCAAATTATGTTTATCAGTTTCCAAACACATATATAATGCACTTCTTTTTGGCCAGAATGTTAAGATCAATGCAGGTTGCAAAGAAGAAAGCTTCAAAGAGATCCCACCGGATCATCTTTTGTTGCTTGGAGAATCAACTCCAAGAAAGACCAGAAACGTGGCCATCAAAACCTTGAAGGAACATCCAGTCCAGATGAGAGTCATTAGCCATAAAAATAGCAGAGGCGTGATCCTTTCACACCTTTTCAAAGAAGAGCCACCAGATGCACCATGCATCACCAAACAGAAATTTTATCAAGGTAAGGTTCTAGACTCTCAAAGAAGAATGAAACCTAACTTGCTCTATCTTGGTGCAGATTGTATAGTTTCGAGGTTGAAACTCCTTCAAGGAGGAGGGTATGATGAGGACATCAAATCAGAATCAAATCTGGAGGAAGAAATCAAGAGAAAGTCACTAGAGAACAGGAAACCAAAGCAAGCTAAAGAAGCCAACCAAGATATATTTCCACTAAAAATGCCATATCTTTCAAACCAGGAAGTTTTAAATCACGAGGCCAATTTTAATGGATTCTACACTCAAGGAGTCCATCACTATTTTAAACGGACCAAAATATTCACTTTACCAGGAGTTATAGATTTTACAAAACAGAGGTTTCCAAGCCCATTCATCCGCAAGTACTCGACTTTGGAAGAGGATCCAAGCCCAATGAAGAAGCGTTCTGACCCAAAATACATCATAGGATTCAAGATGGATTTCTCAGGTTTCCAGAAAGCCCAAGATCACAAGATTTGGTCACGGAAATTAGGAGTTATGCTCATTTTCCCAAAATCGGCCAAACCGAGCAATTTATGGAAAGATTGGACAATCTTTCGGTTTGATCATCTACCTAAGATATTTTAGGATCTTAGATGAATAAGTAACAATAACGAGACTACAAAGAGATTTGATGAACAAAAAACTCGGTTTAGACTAAGAACTAAGAAGATTAATGAAGACTATGAAGAACATTTTGAGACTCGAAAGTTTAGAGAGAACTGTATGCTTTATTCATAGAGAGAGTTCAGAATATATAGAGAGGGTTTACAAGGGTTTCGAAAAGCAAGAGAGGAAAGCATGTGGACAGGAGAAGAGGCGCGCCTAATGGTTCAAACGAGTGCTCTAGTGGCTAGATGCCAATGGCATCTTGACTAGATGCTCCTGACTTTACAACTTGCACCAGCTGGAAGCTTGACCAAGCCTTATCTACAAACGGTAACCTTGGCGCCTAAAGCTTCAAGGTTTACCCAACCCAAACCCTTTCTTTCACTCCAAGTTAACCACTCGATCTTCTCATGGTAAGTTCTCCTCTTTTACCTTTTTACCTTTTTCACCTCAGTAACTTTTTCTTGTACGGACAACCCTATTTTTGCACCTTGCCAAAACATGGTTTAAAGCTCTTTTGGGTCGACCTTGTACGGCCTGTACGGCCTGTACGGCCTTGTACGGACAAGGTCGACTCAAACCCCTCTCTTTTCCTCCTTCTCTCTATTCCACACAAACTAGATACCTCAACTTAACACTCCCCCTCAAGCTTGACCATATGGAACAAGTCGAGCTTGGAAGGCTATGAGATCTCCCTCATTAAAAACCTTACCAAAGAGAAAACCCTGGTTGGGATAAAACCCTTTGATGAGGGAAAAAGAGTGGAGACCTCATAGCAGGGGATTAGCTAAGTTGGTTTAGATCAATGAGTCCCAACCTCACATGGATGGACTCCATTGTCTTCTGTCTTGCAGCCTTTGTAAACACATCTGCCAATTGATCTTCACTTCTTGTATAGCACGGCAAGGTCACTCCTAATCCAATCATTTGCCTCACCTTGTGACAATCCACCTCAATGTGCTTGGTTCTTTCATGGAAAACTGAGTTGGAGGCTATATGGATCGCAGATTGATTATCACAATGCATAGTCATTGGTGTAGACTGATCAACATCCACATGTTTTAGAATGCCTTTGATCCATACCAGCTCGTTTGTGAGCTTAAGCATTGCCCTATACTCAGCTTTGGCACCGGAACAAGAGACCACCTTCTGCTTCTTGCTTTTCCATGTGACCAGGTTCCTACCTATGAAGGTGCAGTATCCAGTGGTTGACTTCCTGTCCATCCTATCTCCTGCCCAATCCGCATCACAGTAGCCCACCACTTCAGTACTTCTGTTGCACCCCATCCATACTCCAAGGTTTGATGATCCGTTGAGATACATCAGGATCCTTTCAACCATATGCCAGTGATGTTCCTTTGGGATTTGCATGTGTTGACTCACCTGGTTCACAGCAAAACAGATATCAGGTCGAGTAATGGTAAGGTAGATTAACTTACCAACAAGCTTTCTATAAAGCTTAGGATCATGGAATGGTCGGTTGTCTTCAATCTCCCCCTCACGAGGAACCTTGTACCCATCCTCTAGTGGCATCTTGGCTGTCTTTCCTCCATGCTTCCCTGCATCTTTCAAGAGATCAAGTGTATACTTTCTCTGGGACAGAAACAAACCTTCCTTGGATCTACATATCTCAATACCAAGGAAGTATTTCATCTCTCCCAAGTCTTTAATTTCAAACACAGATTTAAGGAAGTCTTTAGTGGATTGAATACCTGCCTTGTCACTTCCTGTAATGATGATATCATCAACATACACAAGAAGGACAACTATACCTGATGTGGTCGAGAGAGTGAACAAGGTATGGTCCAGTTCAGATTTCTTGAACCCTTTTCCATTGAGAGTTGTGCTCAGCTTGTTGTACCAGGCTCTAGCAGATTGCTTGAGACCATAGATTGCCTTCTTAAGCCGAAGAACATTTCCCTTCTTTACTAAGTGTTCCAGGCCTGGTGGAGGATGCATATAAACCTCATCTTCAAGTTCTCCTTAAAGAAAAGCATTCTTCACATCCATTTACCAAAAACCCCACTCAAGGTTAACCGCAAGAGACAGTATGATTCTGATAGTGTGAAGTTTTGCAACTGGAGCAAACGTATCCACATAATCTTCTCCATAGGTTTGAGTAAATCCTCTTGCAACCAACCTGGTTTTCTTCCTATCAATCTTCCCATTTGCCAAGTATTTGATGGTAAAGATCCATCTACTGGTCACAGCCTTCTTCCCTCTTGGTAGCTCACTCTCATACCATGTGTCATTCTTAATCATGGCACTTGCTTCAGCACCAACTGACTCCTTCCACTCCTTGTCTTTGACAGCTTCCTCATAAGATCTTGGTATATAGCTCTCGTCCAGACTCACCATAAAGGAACAATGTTCCTCTGGATACTTAGTAAAGGAGCAGACCACTTGGGATGGATGAGCAACAGCTTGGGCATTGTAGTAAACCCTAGTGTTAACCCAATCAGATGGTAGTCTTCTTATCCTAGAACTTCTTCTCAGCTGTTGCTGCTGTTCTACTTCCCTTCTTTCCGGTTCTTCCTCCCCTTGCTGTTCAATACTTCTCTGACCTTCTTCAGTATCTCCACCTGGATCATGAGAACCTGAACTTCTATCTTCCCCTGGACAGTCAAAGTCTTCTTGTCCCGAATCAAACTCTTCACCACCACTACCAGATTCTTCATCTCCTTGATCTTCAGTGTTTCCCCCCTCATGATCAAGGTGGGGAGACTGATTTGCTTCACTTGTCCCTGTTGGACCACTTCCATTCGGGTTCTTGGTCACTCCAATGCCAAGACCTTCCAAGATAATTCTAAGAGTTGCTGCCTTATCCGAGGTAAGGTCCTTCAACTCTTCTTGATTCTTCTACTCATAACACCCCCTTTCTTCTATGAACTTGACATCCCTAGACACCAGAACTCTTCTTGCCACTGGATCATAGCACTTGTATCCCTTCTGAGTTGTGGAGTAGCCTATAAACATTGCCTTTGTACTCTTGACTTCTAACTTGTTTCTCATCTCTCCAGGAATCAGTACATAGCAGAGGCACCCAAAGACCCGTAGATAGTCCACTGATGGCTTGTACTTGTTGAGAACCTCAAAGGGGGCTTGATCATTCAGGACCTTTCTGGGTGTGCGGTTGATGAGATAGCAAGCAGTAGTCACAGCATCACTCCAAAATCTCTTAGGCACATTTGCTTGAAACATTAAGGACCTTGCAATCTCCATGAGATGGCGGTTCTTCCTCTCAGCCACTCCATTTTGCTGTGGATTGTAAGGGCAACTGGTCTGATGAAGGATCCCATGACGAGCTAAGTGATCCTTGAAGGCATGACTTGTGTACTCTCCTCCATTATCTGATCTAAAAATTTTAAACTTGGCATGATAATGGTTAGTCACATAGGATTGAAAGTTTTTAAATGCATCAAGGACTCTATCTTTAGATGAAATGAGTGTTAACCAGGTGTATTTAGATTTTTCATCAATGAATGTCACAAAATACTTATGATTATCCCTAGATATGCAAGGAGCTGTCCAAACATCAGAATGAATCAAATCAAAGCACTTCTCATAAACAGTAGATGATTTTGGAAAGACATTCTTACAATGCTTGCCTAAAATGCAAGCTTCACACTCATTATTTTCGGAAACAACACCTGCTAACATCAAGTTCAAAGTTCTAACATGAGGATGTCCTAGTCTAGCATGCCACAAAGCATTCTTATTCAAAGCAGAAGAAACAGTAGTAAAGGAACCACTATAATTAGAAACAGGATCAAGCTCTTCAAGCATATATAACTCGTCCTTGGTAACTCCTTTTCCAATCATCCTTTGGTTCTCAATATCCTAAAACTCAACCTCGTTAGGACTGAATATCACCTTACAATTCAAATCATTTGTACATTTCTTAACTGATAACAGATTTGAAGTGAATTCAGGCATATAGAAAGCTCTTGAGTTCTTACTAAACAGTTTTAGATTTCCCACTCCTCTAATAGGAATCTTATCACCATTAGCAATCATGACATGACCATTAGCTGGTTCAATATCTTTGATCAGATTGGTGTCACTTATCATTTGATGGGAGGCTCCTAAGTTTACTATCAAAGGTTTAGCTGAGCTATTAGCAATATGACAAGTACCTTTAGGAATAGAACAAGCAATACTTTGGCGGTTCATTTCTAATGTCCTACCAGTTATACCAGTCCTAAGATCAATCACATTCTCTAGCTTACTAGCAACCATTGAAGCACCAAGAGAATACCCATTAAGGTTACCAAAGGTGTTACCATTCTCCTTGAGCATTTTGATGAGGGCTTCAATGTCAGACCTCCGGATGTAGTCTTGATCATTGTTCCTGCTGGTACCACCCGTGTAGGCAACAAGGGACTTTCCTTCACTTGCCTCCCTCTTATCACCATCGGTTGTCTTGCTTGAGCTTGCAACAGTTGACCCCTCCGAGATGTGAACTCTAGCTTCCCTCTCCTTCATGAACTTGGCCGGCTTGAGATGTGGGTGGAGGATCCAGCACTGACTCTTTTTGTGGCCGTGCTTCTTGCAATGATCACAGTTACCATTGAACCTCCGGTTTTCATACTTGTTGAAAGCAGCTTTGTTTGCCATTGGTGTTTCAACCTGATCAGTTTGCACAGCTTGGTTAGCCAAGGTAAGCTCCCCCTTACCTCCAAACAACCCAATGGAGCCTTGCTCCTTTTGTATCTGAGCACACACATCTTCTAGAGATGGAAGCTTCTCAGCTCTCAAGATATGCTTGATGAGGCTGTTGTAGGCAGGGTTTAGAGTGAGCAGGAGCCCAAAGACCTTATCTTGCTCTCGCCTTTCATTAACTCATCAGCATCAACCGTGCTTGGTCTCAGCATCTCTAACTCGGACCAGAGGGCTCGGAACCTTCCAAGATGCTTAGTGAACTCCATATCTTCTTGTAGCAACCCGTTGATTGCTCTCTTCACCTCAAACACTCGGCTCAAGTTTGAGATGTTTCCATACACCTTCTTCAAGGTCTCCCATAGATCCTTTGCGGTTTCACAGTAGCTATAAGCTTCCATGATAGGAGTCTCAAGAGATCCTTGAAGAAGTGTCATCACCATCATGTCTTCTTCCTGCCACTTCTCCACCTCACTTGTGGCACTTGCAGCTTCACCTTCTTGAGTAATGAGCTTAGGAGCTTCACCGGATGTGATATGTCCCCATAAGCCCTTACTTCCCACAGCAGTCTTCACCAAACGAGACCACAACAAATAGTTACTCCCCTTTAGAGTAACCGGAACCTTCATGCTAACACTATCCATCTACAACCAGATTGACTTCAAAAGCTTGGAAATGAATGGATCTATACCTTAGAACACGGATGAACCCAGAAATGAGAGGAAAGGTTGAGTCATTGAAGGTAAGAACGTGAAAGACTCAAGCTTTTACACCACACAAGCTTCAAACTTCAGTCTTCTACCCGGATATTCAAAGAACAGCTTTAGATCTTCAAAAAGCTTCAACCTTGATCTTCTTCAACTCGATGAACACAAACCCAGATCGTGATGAACCTGGCTCTGATACGATAAGATCTTTTAGGATCTTAGATGAATAAGTAACAAGAACGAGACTAGAAAGAGATTTGATGAACAAAAGACTCGGTTTAGACTAAGAACTAAGAAGATTAATGAAGACTATGAAGAACATTGTGAGACTCGAAAGTTTAGAGAGACCTGTATGCTTTATTCATAGAGAGAGTTCAGAATATATAGAGAGGGTTTACAAGGGTTTCGAAAAGCAAGAGAGGGAAAGCATGTGGACAGGAGAAGAGGCGCGCCTAATGGTTCAAACGAGTGGCTCTGGTGGCTAGATGCCAATGGCATCTTGACTAAATGCTCCTCACTTTACAGCTTGCACTGGCTGGAAGCTTGACCAAGCCTTATCTACAAACGGTAACCTTGGCGCCTAAAGCTTCAAGGTTTACCCGACCCAAACCCTTTCTTTCACTACAAGTTAACCACTCGATCTTCTCATGGTAAGTTCTCCTCTTTTACCTTTTTACCTTTTTCACCTCAGTAACTTTTTCTTGTACGGACAACCCTATTTTTGCACATTGCCAAAACATTGTTTAAAGCTCTTTTGGGTCGACCTTGTACGGCCTGTACGGCCTTGTACGGCCTGTACGGCCTCGTACGGACAAGGTCGACTCAAACCCCTCTCTTTTCCTCCTTCTCTCTATTCCACACAAACTAGATACCTCAACTTAACACCTTTGAGCTTCTTCTTGTGGTCAGAGTTTGTCTCCCCCTTTCTTTTGGCTTCTTGCCTTCATCATGGGTTGAGTCCAAGTCTACCTTGTTCACGAGCTCAATCGGTACCTGATTCAAACAATGCACAAACACATGCATCAATTCTCAAGGGAGAAACCTATCAATCATAAGAATGAGTATAGATTTAGGTACTTCCCTTGCATAAGTTTCTAAAGAATGGACATTGGCTTCTCATTTTAAGACCTACAGTTCATCAAAAACCTAACCATACTTGGCTTGCAAGGAAAGGAATGAGTGGGGAAGACCTTTTGGGCGTGGCTGAAGTTCCAGAAGTCAAGGAAATTCAGTTTGAATGCAATTGGATCAATCTGGTTTGAATTAAACAAGAAGAAGTCACATGGGGTGCATAAGAAGTTGTGTAGACATGTCACTATCACCAAGGAAGGCTGTGCTTCTCCTCCTGTCTCTTTCTCCTTCTCTGGACATGCCAGTCTGTCCACACCAGCCTGCTCTACACCAGTCTGTCCAGCCAGTTCTGAATCATCTTTCCATACAATAGTATTAGTTTAGTTTCCTCTTTTATTGTTAGTTTAATGTGTTTGTAGTCTTGTGAGTTTCTTGTATCTTGGCTATAAAGCCCCCACATGTATCCCACGAAATATCTAAGGAGAGTTGAGCCTCCTCCTTCACTTATTCTCTGGTTCACAATCTCTCATACGCTCATACTCTCTGAAGTGATAAGTTTACTCTTTCCTTCAACAAATCTCTGGTACTTTATTCTCTCAATCTCTTATTCTCACAAACTCTCAAATACTCTCACTCATAATTTCGTCCATCCTTCATTGTCTCTGGTCCATACTAAACCAGAAGATCACAAACACTCTCCATAATCCCATCATTCTTACTTAAACTCTCAAAAACAACCTCTCTTTGATTCTTAGTCTTTCTGTTCCAAACTAAACCAGATGCTGATTCTCTTCACCAAACTCATTCTCTATTTAATTCTCACCATTTTCTCTCTATTCTCACAACAACTACCTCCATCAACTATGAGGCTGCATACTTTCCCTGGGACCAAGCACCGGGTATAGAATAGGTTCTCACGTTGCTCTAGCTCCTCATTCTTGGTTCGCAAGCTTATAAGCCTTCTTGCTACTAAAAGCTTCCCCTGGACTGGTCCTTCTTCATGCTCTTCTTCAGTTTCTTCTTGGTCAGACTCGGTGTTGTCATCTTCAGAGGCATACTCACCATCTTCCAGTAGGATCATGACTCTCTTGTTGGTATATTTATTGGCACATTGACCTAGTCCTTGGCACTTGAAACACTTGACATCACGAGCTCTGGAACTAGAAGCCTCAGCCTTGCCCTTGCCCTTGTCAAGAGCACTGCTTGGTTTTGTTTCTTCCCTCCGATAAGACTTGTTATCTGTCTGATATGGTTTAGACTCCTTAGGATATGTGGACTTCTCTTTCTTGGTGTTGTGTAACCGGTTGGATCCATAGTTGGCTCGTGAATGTTCCTTCCTCTTGAGCTGTTGTTCCACAAGAATAGCCTTGTGTAACATCTCTTCTAACTCCACATAATGTTGCATCTCAACATTGTCTTGTATCTCTTGGTTTAGACCACACAAGAATCTTGACATAGTTGCTTCTCTATCTTCGGATATGCTAGCCCTTAGCATGAGTAACTCCATCTCCTGGTAATACTCCTCCACTGATCTTGAACCTTGAGTAAGCTTCTTGAGCCTGTGATGCAAGTCTCCGTGGTAATGACTTGGAACAAACCTCTTGCGCATGATAGACTTCATCTCTGTCCAAGTCTCAATTGGTTCCTCTCCATTCCTTCTACGATTAGTGATGTACTGATTCCACCATCTTTGAGCATAGTCATAGAATTAAGTAGCAGCAATCTGGATCTTCTTGTGGTTTGTGTACTGCTTACACTGAAAGACCAGCTCAATCTTCTTCTCCCAGTCAAGGTAGGCATCCGGATCAGCTTTACCATGGAAAGGGGGTATTTTGATCTTCAAACCAGCAAGCTCATCTCTCTGGTTTGTCCTTCCTTCTTGT
This sequence comes from Moricandia arvensis, assembly GCA_905132765.1. NCBI lineage: Eukaryota > Viridiplantae > Streptophyta > Magnoliopsida > Brassicales > Brassicaceae > Moricandia > Moricandia arvensis. Next base: position 959 of record CAJHQP010006298.1, on the reverse strand, counting down.
CCACGCCTATGTCTTCTTTGACTTTGTCTCGAGGAAGAACTAATATGCTCATAGTAGTTGTCAGTTTCCTCAGAACCAGCATGCTCTTGTCGAGTTGGATGAGGTCTCTCTTCTCTCCTAGTCTCTCTGTTGGGACCTTGACTAGTAGCTCTCCTTACTTTTTCTTTGAACTCTCTGCGGAGCTCATTAAGATTGGTCCTCATCATCTCGGTCATGGTTGCTACCATAGACTGATTTAATTGCGCAGTCATGGTTTCCATGAGTAGCTTGTTCTTCCGGACTAGTTCAGCTTCTTCTTCAGACTCGGTCCCCATTGCTTCCTGCACAAAGGAAAACAAGATAACCAGTAAAAGATTCTAGGTAAACAAGAGAGCAAAAAGGAAAAAGATCAACACAACAATTAAGCTTGCTCGGCAAGGTAAAAGGAAAAAGGATATGCGGCTAGGTCTAAAAGTCTAGGGCTTCCGCCTATCAACCAAAAAGGAAATTCTCTTAAACCTTATCTAAACTTTATGATTTTCTAGCATACCTAAACAACTTAGATCTTCTCCTTGTTCAAGTTGATAGAGGTTTATTGCGGATGAAACAGACAAAGTTAAGAGAGAAAGAATACTTCCCTAACAAAAGTTGCTCTGATTCCACATGACACGCCCCTAGGATGCTCTTTGGTTGATTGGGAGGATAGATCCTTGCTAGAACGAATCAGGGACTCAAGTTCTTCAAGTTTTGTGGATTGAATGGTGACACAAGAGGGATGAGAGGACTCTTGATACTCCTAGATGATTAGCTCGTATATGACACACCAAGTAAAACACCCTTAAAGCTCCGGATACAACACACCAGAGAAACACTCGACACACTTTCTAGAGAGAGAGCCGTCAAGAGAGAAAAGAACTCGATGATATTAGATTGCTTGAGTACAATAGGGTTAGGGAAAACCCTTAAATAAAAGAAACCAG
>CAJHQP010006297.1:0-39253 GCA_905132765.1 Moricandia arvensis | reverse complement strand
CCCCCCCCCCCCCCCGCCCCCCACCCCCCCCCCCCCCCACACACACACACACTTTTATTTTGTAAAGATTTTAGGGACTCAAACTAGTTCAAAAAACACAAAACACTAACAACACCATTGCCTAACAAAAACATAGATGGCAGATCACCTTATTTGATGCGGCGTTTCCAGTTACTCAACAGTTCAAAGGAATGCATTTATAAATTATAATGTATACCATTCAATGATCAAATTATCACAAAGCAAGAATGCATCTCAATCATTCACACAATGAGTTAAAAAACCCACAAACTTGGAATCGGCCTAGCCGGTATGAAGATTAGGTAATTCTTACCTATTGCCAATTTAACTGCATTTACTATCTGCCCCCCTCTTGGCGATGGCAATCTTTAAGTCTCTAACATGCATAACTGAATAACATTGGTTGGCTCTGAGAAAATTTCACATAGATGGTCAAGCACGTGTATTGTTTAGATTGACGTCCATCATTGACCAGGTGTTTCTTTGAAAATTAGGTTAACTGAGCTTACCGCGTATGGATTTAAAACATGGCAGTGAATTCGCATTTTCCGATGTATAATTTCTACCAGTAGGAGATCGCTATGCGGCCGTGTCGATGTTGTCGGTCTTGACTTCAGAGACATGTGAAATGAAGTTATCATATAAAGTCTGTGGGCCCTTATTTTTGTTGTTGTTGTCATTCACTGGTACTCTTTACTAGATCTCGCTGATTCATTGAAGAGTGGATGACCCACCCATGAATCCAATTATCATGCCCGGAGGAAATGGTTGGAATGCTGTCATTGAACCCTTTTCCTTGTAAGATTTTTTCTCAAACCTTTTTGAGTTTAGTAGTTACTTGATTTTTCGTGCTGAGTTTTCGGTTGAATATCATGGTAACGGTATTGAGAGGGAGATTTTTCCCGATCAACTGCTCAAGTTTTGGCGAATATCAATGGGCATTTGACTGACTGCGGTTCTTCTGATTGTTTCATGCCAAGTTTTTGCAGACATTGGTAGCATTAAGTCGACTCATTCTTTTGCGTGTTGAGATGTTTCTGCAAGTCGTAGGTCCGTGGATGTTTTGTGTTGTCGTTGAGTTTTGTATCCTTCTTTGGATGTGAGGATGGTTCTACTATGACAATTTAATTACAAAATGTAAAGTCATGGTCTCTCCTCCTAGGATGTCAGATCGTGTATTTTCGTAGCTAGGCAAGCTGTGTCTTGTGTTTTGGTCGATCAACCTGATACCAGTCATGAGACTTCGGAATGATTCTTTCTCCCTTTCTCTTGCCTCCCGATTTTCTTGTTTTGGCATTTTATCCTTGTAGGATCGGGTGTTACTACTCTTTTTTCTGAACCCCCAACCAGAGAGAAGTCTTAGCGTGTTTGCACTTCTTTCGTGTCATGTCCTTTTTATTACGATGGTGTGCCAATAGTTTTGTTTCGTCAATAAGTCGAAGGAGCCGATCATCTATATGTCTGTCTACACACGTTCCTGTGGGTTTTTGGCTGAAATTACAGCTGAGCAATGGCTTCGTTCTCGACAACAGATTAGGACAAATGTCTTTGTGGGATAAATTAATTTAGGAGTAAGAACCTCGGGTTTAGAGATAGGACTGCCGACCCTTCTGCCCTCAAGATTCTGACTTCAGGGTTTTCCCTCTGGGGTTCAGCCTCAAGGATGCCAGCCTCCAGGTTCCACCTAGGATATGTGCCATCAATTAATATGAGCTACGAATAGCTCATTACCCCCAATGAAGCATACTAGGAAATCCCTACTTACAAATGCAGCTATAATTCCAAACACCTTTCATGTGACACGACTTCAGACCTAGAAGACACCTTTGGAAGCATGCAACAATCAACTAGAGAAGAAGACCTTGTTGTCATCCACAATGAAAGGAGTTCATTACATACTTATCCATCTCCCCTGCCTGGTATCAAGAAAATTAATAATGTGTACTTGCCCATACTCATATGACATTAGACTAAACGAAGGATCTCCTGTTTATCAACAACTAGAGAAGGAGAAAGCACTATGACGAGTTTCTCCTTCTTCTATTCGATTCCATAGAGCGAGCAAGAATTCACTTGCACAAAATTTAACCTAACAATTGGCACTTAGAGGAAGAGCAGAATTAAAACTATGTGGACCAAGTGATAGGTCTGTGAGGTGATGCAATACTTGGAAACTTTCAAAACACCAAAACCCCCAGCCACTCGGAGCAAGAAACGATTATTCCAACCAGATCCAAAGCTTCACGTAAGGGAGGATAACACTATGCTAGTGCCAAATTGTTACGTATCTCAACCACAAATCAGACCTCTATAATCTTTGATTAATGATCTCGACAGGAGCAGTAATTACGACCACAGTATCAGTGGCGTAATCCACTGCAACAACGGGCAGGCCTTAGACAACACCAATGTGAAGGACACACTCCACCCACATGAAAAGATGATAAGATCCGCTGAGCAGGAAACCAGCACCTTTCTTTCCATTACGGACTACGACGAATTCCAAAAGAAAGAGAGCCAAAAGATAAGTGATGGAATATTAAATGCATAGGATAAACTGCTAGGAGGTAAAACAAACCTTTATTCTGTGATACCATGTAGGCAGTGAGTTCTATCGAAGTCAGCTAAAAAATCAGGGTGAAAAGAAAAACCCTCTAGTACTCAAGGAATCCTGCGAACAATGACCACAATAATTAGAGTAATAAGGAAATTCTCACTGAGATGGAGTTATGAACTTCGGAGAAAGTTCTTCAATGAGTCCAGAGCAAAAAAAAGACAAGAACCAACCAAAGCGGGAGTACAGTGACGAAACACCCAAGAGAGTTTGCAACTACTTCTTTTGCTCTTGCCATAAGTTTTTCCTTGCAAAGGATCCGAAGATTATCAACTCTACATCAAGAATGATTGCCACATGTCGCTCAATCCATTGAAAGGAAAAGAATGCAGCAGAACACAATGTTCATGCTTATAAGTCACTGTAAATGGGAAGTTTCGCCTTTATAGCAGGAAACCAATGTGCATCTTCGCTATCGTGCTTAAGAAAGGACAACTTCAAATTCAATGCCAGAAAGAAAGGGCATATTGGTCGCAAAAGAAATAAAAACTAAGAGTCTACGGCTACTCACCTTATGAGGAGGCAAATCTAGTGATCCATGTTGCTCACCTTGTTTTGGAAGCAAGCTCCATCAATATATGGCTGCTTACTTCATAAGGGAGAGAGCTTCGACTATCAACAGCTTCATAAAACATAAAAATCAGGCTCCCACCACCTTACTATCGCTTTCCTGGCAATGAATCCTACTAATTCTAAGGGAAGCATGGCTACATGCTTTTCAAGTTCCCAAGGAAGCTAAGGCCACAAGCCTCTACAAGTTCGAAGGCTACGTTCCTCTACAATGTTCCAAGAACCAGAATCAATGAAGTATGTCCAAGGCCACATGCCTTCATAAATTTCTAAGAAGAAATAACCAAGGGGAAATCATGGGGAAATTAATGAACCTGATAACCAAGGGGAAATGAATATGCCGTTAACCAAGGGAAACAAGCATCAACAAATCCCATCAACTTTACACATAGCAAGGGGGATGCAAGATGAAGCAACAAGTCATTAAATGACATCCAAAAAGATGAGAATGGCTAACCAGCGAATCAGATAACATCCATAACGAGTCTTTAAATGACATCCACAAAACGATGAGAGTGGCTCACCTAAGCGGAGCAGAGAACTGCCAAAACAGTCATTAAACGTCACCTACAAAAATAAGAACGAAAGGAAATAAGCAAAGCAACATTTATATATGATCAACAGCAAGAATGACTAACTATTTCCTAGCATGCAGAAGAACACGCTAATTCCCTGCATATGGAGCAAGAGAGGTACTGTTACGCTCAAAAGCATCGTCTCCAATAAGCCTAGTCTACATAGAAGTTAGATGCTTAATCCACTGCAGAAAATAAACCATCTTAACCATGTCAACTCCGACATAATAGGCTCACACGCTTACCCTTATGCAGGGAACATAGTACCAAACACGCATACTCCTGCGTAAAAACCTATAATACCAATCCTTGTGCGGGAAACATAATTAGTACAAAGCGTACCAAAGATGTTATCTCCTACGTATCCAAGCCAAAGACGGAGAAGTACTGTAGCTCTATCTAACAGAGATCTGAATACGCAGAGAGTACCATCCTGGTGGTAGAAGAAAGAAGCAAACAGTACCATGTTTCCTACATCAACACATATATTCAATACAATCATTCGAAAAACCTTGCTTTAATTAGTCATATCAGCCACAAAGCTATGAATTTAATTCCACGCTTATCCGATCATGGTGGCAGTATCAATATTTTGAAAAATAATTCTTCCTAAGGCTGAGGTACAATGGCAATTGGCTAAGTAGGTAGAAGAGCTTGTCAAGTTCTGAAACCTCCGAGTTCAAGAGGATAAATTCCACAACATTCTGGTTCCAGGAGTATATATCCCACAAGATCTGAGTTTCAAGAGGATAAATCCGACAACCTCTGGGTTTCAGGATCATGCATTCCAGAATCTCTATGTTTCAAGAGGATATATCCGTCAACCTCTGAGTTTCAGGAGCACATATCCCATCATTTGTTGGTTTCAAGAGGATAAATCCCGCAGCCTCCGAAGGTCCAAAGTATATATCGCACAACCTCCTGGTTTCAAGAGGTGAATTTGACAGCCTCCAGGTTCAGGAGCATATATCCTAGAAACTCTGGGTTTTGAGAGGATAATTCCACAACCTTTGGCTTTCACAAGGATATATCCTAGAAACTTTCGGGTTTCAAGAAGATGTATCCAAGATTTTGGAGTGGTCAAAATGGAAGTCTTGAAACCAGCTAAGAAAATCTAAAGATTGCAGGACCAAACGTCCCACCGAGTTCTAGCGACCATGAAGGTGTCTATAGAGCATGAAAGACATTCTGAACGCTCCAAAAAAAAGGCATCAACAATGTCGACTACGACTCACATCCATCGACATCAAGAGTGATCCACCTCTGGGGGACAGAGCACGATGTCGCATTAGGTCAAGACAGCCTCCAGGTTTGAGACCACAACTATGAAGTCACCTACGGGTCATCAAAAGGAATTCCTAGAACTTTCAGGTTCTTAAGGACAATAACTATAGACCTCATGGATCGGAGCTTAAATCCTTAGAACTTTTGGGTTTCTCAAGAATAAACCAAGCAATCCTCCTGGATCAAAGCACTAAATCCTTAAAACCACTGGATTCTCAAGGATAAATCTATGGGCCTTCTAGGATCAGAACACGAAGCCCTTCAAAACTCAAGATTCTAAAGAAGAATAGACAGAAACTTTGAGTTCCTATGCGACATAATTTGATACTTCTGGTAGTAGAACGAAGACTCAGCTTCCGCACTTCAAGAAGGATCTCATTCTTCCTGAAAAGAAGGAGAAAACGCATAATCTTCACTCGATAAGTACCTAGTACAGCATTTCTCCTGCCTAGTTTCAGGGTATGTCCCCAAATACAAAACAGAAATATAAAATAAAAAAAAACAAGCAGCATGATACTGCGTTACAAGGGTGAAGCTATTCAGAAGACTGTTTTCCTGCGCATATCTAAACCTAGAGTTCAGAAGCAAGAAAATGACGTACTCATTAAATAATATCAACAATTCCTCTTGCTTGATCCTGCCATGTGCCATTCAGATTAGGGCAAACATGTGGCTACAAGCTACCAAAGTCCCTGCGCTAAAAGATGTATCTCATTAATCATTGTATTGTGAATTCAAGATCAAAATCCATAAGATCATACTATCTCAGACATCTACGTGCATGAACAACCCTAAGGAACAATAGGTATTCTTCGACTACTCACGTTGGGTGACTACTGTTGGTTAAAATCAGTAATCTCGAAATCAACGTCCAAGATCGTTACGCTATTAACTAGCAAAAGCTATTTTGAGAAAGATAGCTCGAAATAACTTCAGAGAAATCTCAACGGAAAAATACTTGAGGATAGTTATCAAAGCTTAAAACATATGAAATCAATGTCCAAAGTGGAAGCACAAGGAAGATGACATCACCATGACGCCACCTCCTCGCCCACTCCATCTCCTCTCCACCTCCTTGCCCTCACTCGCCTCTTTGCCCTCACTCGCCTCCTCACATTCACTACCTCCTCGCCCTCACTCGCCTCCTCACCTTCACTACCTCCTCTCCCTCACTCGCCTCCTCACCTTCACTACCTCCTCGCCCTCACTCGCCTCCTCTCCCTCACAACCTCCTAGCCCTCCACTCACCTCCTCGCCCTCACTACCTCCTCACCCTCACTAGCCCTCCTCGCCCTCACTTGCCTCTTCGCCCTCACTACCTCCTCACCTCCACTTCATCTCCATCATCTCTTCACCCACACCTCCTCGCCATCTCGATCTCGTAGCCCATTCATGGTAGCCTTCTTCGAGTTTTGGTCAAAACATCTTTCGTATCGTCTCAATCAAAGTTTCCGTTGAAGCTTTACAATTTGTACATGTTTTCTCGTAAACTTACAATAAACAATATAAAAAACGGAATTCGGAAAAACTAATTAGTTCTCCGAAAATAATCGTAAAAATGCCTAAGCTCATAAAACAGCCCAAATAAAACATGACGAAAGTCCACTTAAGATTTAACTCTAGAAAGGCCCTGGCGCAATGACAGTCTATTCAACAGATATAAGAAATGGAAGAAAGAGGACAAATGTAAACTTTTCAACGATAAACATAAACTAAGAGGATAAGGAAGGATGTGAGACAAAGATATACTCGAATCCCAAGGGAATTAGGAAAAGATGGAAGACTTAGAGAGGATATATATACAAGACCTGACCTCTTAGGAAAGGGTCAAAAATTAGACATTAGAAAATCTATGTAGTTATTCCAGACTTAGAACGTTCTTACTACTTTCTTATAGTTGTTCTCCATTGTTGATGGATTTTCGTGTTCATTTTTCGATTAAACTTATAAATCCTCATCATCTTAATCAATAAAAATCATGTGTGCAACTTCATACGATACTCTACTATTTATTCTTTTTCGTAATTCGTGTGATTGTGTAGAAATCCGGATCCTCAAGGAAAGTTGAGAATCTTAACTTTCTCATTTTTAACTAAAATTGACTGTCCAAATTTCGGTTCCCACAGTTTGGCGCTAAAGGATGGGGGGGGGGGGGTTGAATTCTCTAAACTCCAACTCATCGAACGATCAAGAAACAAAATATTTCTGATAAAGCCGCTGTGACGTCATCCTCTTTCAAAGATAGGGCAACACCCATCTGCGACAAAGCCCGCAACGATCTCCTTGTCATTGAATTGACGATCCATGATATCGATGAGCAAGAATATTAGTCGACATAGGAAGCTCGAACAATGTAATCTTCAAAAACACCCTTGAGAGAATGAAGATCGAATTGTTTGAAGGAACAAAAGTCCAAGCCCATTAGTGGATTCCACAGGAGAAAGCCTACTATGACCCTCGGTTCAGTTAACCTTACAGATAAAGCTAGGAGTATTACCAAATTTGTGGAACTCTTGTTTGTAGACTACCCTGCATTCATACAATGTAATTATGGTCACTCCTTGGCTAAATTCCATGCAAGCGGTTCCGGCAACATACCACTTATGCCTTAAGTTTCCAAGTCCCATAGGTATCGAAACAATTTGGGAGATCGGAAATTATCACAATTTTTTTCGCCTACGAAATTAAGACGAAAACACTCCACAGTATAAACTTCTTCTAAAAAGAAAAGAATCGAATTTCATCGAAAACGACCCGGAACAAGATGAAACACAATTCTTTTACCAAATATGGAAAGATGAGGCCGTATAAGAAAACGTAAGCCGGCCTGTGAACCTATGATTTCAGTTTGTCTCAACAATAAGTTTCATTGAGCGTTGCATCGAGATTGGCGCGCTAACCTCCATGAACCATTGAAAACAAAACTCAAACCTGTCTAAAGGAGAACCTTCACATATTCGCCTGGGCCGCTGAGGAGATGCTGGGTATTGACATCAACATAATATGTTAATAACTCAATGTTAACCCAACTTTCAAACCAGTAAACAAAAAGACGGAAGTTAGGACCAGAGCATACCACTGCAGTCAACGACGAAGTCAAAAGACTCTTAAATTAGGATTGATATAGATGTAAGGTTTCCCAAATGGCTCGCTAACCCCATGGTAGTCAAAAAGAAAAATAGGAAGTGGCGAGTCAACAAAAGCATGTTTTGAAAGAGAGCTTCCCCTTGCCACACGTCGACCGTCTGGTCGAAGCAACAGCAGGAAACAACCTCCTATCATTCATGGATGCTTTCGCTGGGTACAATGAGATCATGATGAATCCAGACGACCCATGAGAAAACAGCTTTAATCCACTGACGTTGGCACATAATGCTACAAGGTGTCGTTCGGACTGAAGAATGCAGGTGCAACCTATCAACGACTCGTAAATCGTATGTTTTCCAAGAAACATGGGAAAACTATGAATTTTACATCGACGATATGCTCGCCACAACCTCTCGAATAACAGAACACGTCGCCCCATCTGTGAGAGTTCTTTCAAAAGCGCTTCAACAAATTGAACTTACATAACCTGAAACTGAACCCGGCCAAAATTTCTGATTTGCCCTAGCATCTGGCAAATTTCTCTGGTTACCTCGTCACGTACCAAGGAATTGGAGGGTAGCCCAAAGTAGACCAATGCACTAATCAAAATGGGCTCCCATAAAATCTAAACGAGAAGTGCAAAGACTACATTGGCAGAAGTCGCGGCTCTAAGTCACTTCATCTCAAGGTCTACGGGATAAATGTCTACCTTTTTACGGACACTTTGAAAGGAAACAAAAAGTTCAAATGGTCGGAAGAGTGCATGAAAGCCTTTTCTGACAGCTAAAATATTATTTTATCACCTCTCCTGTCCTCGCAAAACCCTGTCGAGGGAGGAACCCATTGTTTCTCCTTATCGTGGTATCCGCAACAGCATTAAGTGTCTGTTCTCATCAGAAAAGAACGCACCAAGCAAAAGCCAATCTTATATGTAAGTAAAATTTTGACAGATGCTGAGATGCGATACCCCGTTGATGGAAAAACTAGCACAACAAAATTGTAATGTGGTCCCGGAAATTAAGACCATATATCCCAGTAGCACGCAATCATAATCCTCACCACGTTCCCTCTCCAAACAATTTGCATAGTCCTAAGTCAGTTTGGAAAGATTTATCAAAACGACGTAGTCAAGCTGAGCGAATAAGATCATCGAGTTACCAAACCAAGGAACTTGCCACAAAGCCTCACAAGTCAACCGCCTGATTTTATTAGGTAGACTCCCAATGGAGGGACGGAACGAATCATAGAATCCGAACCTCGACACTGGACCCTGCCCCGACGCATGGCATACCCCGTTCCAAGATATGGCTGCATGGAATCGGAGTCTGACTCACATCACCAACTAGGGAAATGCCTAGCATCAGTCATTCTCCCGGACTAATATTTCATGCTTCCAAATACTGAAGCCCTAGTACCAAAGAAATTATTGATAGGCTACAATTGGCCTCGCATCAGCCACAAGATATGCAGAAATTACACCGACTGCGATCTCAACTGGTCACAAATCAAGACAGCGGCGAAGATGAAAAAGGAGAGGAGGGGATGGAATTGTACTTAAAAACTCGTCCAGTATCTTGCTCTGAAATTTTAACCAATTCTCTCTCACACGCAATCCCCGCCACGGAAAACGTTTAGGCTGGCGCATTGGCAGCCTAGCATCAAGCTCAGATTTGGGCATTAAACGAGTAATCCCCATGGAGTTCATAGAACCCCCAAGAATCAGACCACCAATTGTCGCAAACATAATCCACTCACAAGATGACGAATAGAAGAAGTCGATCCCCATTTAGAAGAAAACTCGGAACCACCCGAGTACGGTTGCGACAAGCCATGGTTGGGAGGTGATTCAGTCATATATGTCCCACGGAACGCTCTCTACGGAACAATGGGCGGCGAGAAAATCAAAACTCAGGCCGCACGATATGTCTTAGTAGATGGAGAGATCCATAAATGGAAATTCTCCAGACCACTCATGACATGCGTCGAAGGAAATAAAGCAAGGAAAATATGGAAGAGGTCCATACTGGATCTTAGGGAAGTCACTTTGGCGGAAGATCTCTCTGCGGTCCAAATAAACACGGCACGGCGGCTACTGACAAACCATGATCAAAAATTACGAGAAGTTTGCGCGAAAGTGCAAGAAGTGCCAGAGACATTCACCAAAGTTCCATCAACCCGCAGAGGTTCTGTCATCCATCTCAGCGCCATATCCATTCATGCGGATGGTCAAATGGATATCATCAGCCCCCTACACAAATCTAAATACAAATGTTTCCTACTAGTCTTAAAAGATTTCATTTTGAAATAGGTGGAAGCAGACTCATACGTTAGCATTAAAGACACCCAAGTTTAAATTTTCGTATGGAAAAACGTTACATGAAGGCATGGAATCCCGTATGAGACTGTAACAGACAATGGGTCTCAATTCTTCTAGAACAGATTCGAATCATTCTACAAAAAATGGAAAATACGTTAGACAAAATCAACTCCCAGGTATCCGGAAGGAAACAGACAAGCAAAAACTATTAATAAAATTATCCTAGACGGACTCAAGAAACGCCTACACGCTAAAAAGGGTCAGTTGGAGAAGAAATCGAAGAGGTCTTATGTCCCACCGAACGACCCCAAGACAAGTAACGGGAGAAACTCCCTACACCCTCGTCTATGGTTAGAAGGTATGATTCCAGGCTTTCCAGAAGAAGTTGAATTCTCCGGAATACGTAGGAGACTACTCCCAGAACGATAAGAGTTGAACAATTTTGATGCTGCTAGATGATCTTGACCTCATCAACGGACACTGAGATCAGGGCACTCGTACGAATTCAAAACTACCAGCAAGAAGCCGTAAAATACTACAACTCAAACGTACATAGTCGCAGGTTCAAAGAAGGCGACCTAGTCTTGTGCAAATTTTTCCAGAACACCCTAAATGAAACGGTGGGAAACTCGGGACAAACTGGAAGGGACCATATAAAGTCTTAAAAGCGGTTAGACCAGGAGGATACGAAATCGCCAACATGGAAAACATCAAAATTCCAAGAACCTGGAACGCAATGCACCTCAAGAAATACTATCACTAAGCCATCACATCGCAACAAACTGAACTATGAGATAGCTTGATCCCCAAAAGGGGTACGTACGCAACTCGTCACTGGACGAGTTCAGCTATTCCCCTCTCAAAAAGGGGGGGAGGCGGAGGGGGGGGGGAATTGGTACGTATATGTATACTCGTATACTCCCACGTTTTCAAATATTCGTTCCCATGAACTCGATATTTTAAAAACAAGATATATATGAACTTCCTGTCAATTTACCAATTTCCATAAGACAGCAATCAAACATCTCTAATCCCTCAAACGTTTCAAACGAGAAACCTGCCATATGAAAGGAAATCTTTTCCACGGAAGAACACTTTCAAACAAACTTTGGCTGTGAAACCTCCTTAACAAGCCGAAATATTTCTTGGTCATAAGGTCAAACGAAACCTTCGCGCCAAGTGCGAAAACTCCCCTAACACGTTCTCACAACGGTAAAATTTACCCCGAAATAGAAACCCATCCTTTATTAATGTGAGACGTCGCAAACACTTGAAGAACTGGTCTTTAATGTAAAATATCTTCCTCGAAAAGTTCCATCTTGGAAACTCAAACAGTCAAACGCACTAACATTTACCTAAATACAAAAGGTTCAAACCCAAATGGTAAGCTCACTAAAACTTACCACTCCGTTCGATGCTGATCACAACAAACAAACTCTAAAGTCCAAAACAGACTTAGCCATCTCCTTCGTTAGAGATAGGTCCTCAGACATCCGACACAAAGGATAATAATGTGCTATAAAGAAATCCACAATTTTTGGTCAGCAATTCAGATGACTTCGAAATTGTCTTTGGGTGAGATGATCGGTTCCCGATTGATGCAAGTCACATAAGCCAAGAACTCTTCGTAGACTTTAATATCGATGCGGGATCAGGTCAAAAATTCAAAGGGTAATTTAAGTGGAATGGTCATCGCAAACCCTAAACCGAAAGTAAGCCTAGGTCTTGCCCTAAACCCAACACCATTTCTCAAACATTTCACAGCATAGTATCAACAAACTGATACGAGATTCCAAAATATGTCCCCTTCGATTTATATTTGTACGTTTATGAGACTCTGCTAATTAAAAGCCTTCTATTATTATTATCTTTCACAATGATGAGTACAACGATCCGCCGAGCTCTCGAAACGAGATGACAACTCACATTCTATCCCTCTATTTCTGGTTTAGTTACTCTTGCCGTTTAAAAGGGAGATAAAAATAAGTTTTTTAATTCAAAAAGAACTATAAAAAGCCCTAAAGGATCGGGGATTCCAAGAAACACATGGCCAGTCCCAAACATAAACACGGACACACTCATCCAAAGCGAACACTAACATAGGAAAGATCAAACGTCCCAAATGGGGCTGCGACTTCACTTGTCATCCAAAGGGGGAACCTCGTCTTCACTCACAGTAGCATCAGGGACCGGAACTACTCCATCTCCGCTTACCAAGATCACATAATGAGACGGACCATCGCAGGGCATCGCTCTTCGGTATCGTCAAAAATTGGGGAAAGAATGCAGTCCGATTTCAGGCCAGCAAATATCAATTCAAAGTCTCCCTCAACAGCATAAAGCTCCTCCTTACGTGCGGAAAATCTAGCCTCTTCGCCTGTAGAGAAGGCACTTCATTCCCTTGAAACAACTGAATCTCGCTAATACCTCCCTCGATTACCATCAAAGTAACGTCCTTGCTGGGAAAATTCATCAGGAAATTAAGCGAACCTGCTATCCTAATCAAACAAGACTGAAATCAGAGCTTAAAACACTCTTCAGCTTGGCCTTAGCCTTCTCGATCCCTTGGCTCAACGAGTCCCCTCACCTTGGATCTGGCGCTGCAAAACAACGCACCGGGCCTTCCAATTGCGACATCTGAAGAGAATGAACAGCCTCCGATAACCTCTAGCTTCACCTCAAGTTACAACGAATTCTCCTAGACTCAGCAAGCTCTTTCGTAAGACTCTCAACCTCAGAGCCCGCAATCATTTATCATCCTGTCGATCAAAGGCACCAATTATACCAAAAATAAAAGGGTGATGAGAAGCTGACAAACCAACAAAATGAAACCTTGCAAACAAAATTATAAAACAAACCCTTGGTACGGTGTTTTGACATTAAACTCGAGTCAGGTGCTCCCAAATGCAAAGTCCCAACGTCAGCGCCTTTAACGCATTTGCTCTTCATAGCAGCCGCGGAATCGGCACACAGGCCTCTTACGGCCATTGGGTGCAGCACAAGGAGCCAGACAATGCCAAAACGGTTTCCCTTTTTGCAGAAGGGCGGGCATGGGTGTAGGCGTCTTGCCTCCGTAACAAGGGCTGGGAATGGTAGACAACCCTGTCGGCTGTACCATAGGCCTCGAGAAATTACGAGAGCTCCGTAACCATCTCGACCGCAAGAGCAGCGGCGCTTAGAAGGCAATTTGGCCGTGACAGCAGGAGAACCGATCAGAGCAGGAGAGTTTGACGAATCAACGTGAGGAGAACTCTCCATCTCGGCATCAGGACGCATCAACTCATCACGAAACAAAAGATGGTCGACCGTAGTAACTGGCGCAAAAACTTCTATGGGAAATCTCGATGAGTTTTCCCGAAGAGCACTCTCCATCTCCACATCAAGACTCTTCAGTTCATCACGGAAAGAAGTCATCCTAGTTTGGCAGTAGTTCTAAAAAAAGAAAAGTAGAGAGAAGTTGGAGAGCAAAGGGAGTGTGAAGAGAATGAAGGAGGAGAGTTCCATAATATAAGGATATGAGAATTTAGTACTCCTTGCTGTAGATTCTGATTAAACGCATACCACTAGATCGCAAGAATCATGCTCGAAACTTACGAGCTATTTTGTTCTTTTGTGGATTCGTGTGATTGTGCAGGGAATCTGGATCCTCAAGGAAAGTTGAGAATCTTAATTTTCTTCCGTTTACTAAAATCGACAGTGCGAATTTTGGTTCCCGCAACTACTATCGGATCTCTAAGTGGTCTAATCTAGAAGTACCTAGAAGAAGCCATACAAAGCGGCTTCCTTCTCTAGCTATTCGTAACTATGCCGAGAAGATATGACTCCCGCTGACCAAAGTGCATATGTTATCTCCCGACTTCACTCATGAAATCAAAAATAAGGGGCAAAATGTTTGGGAAAATTAATTCAGTAAGTTGATATATCATGATTTTATGAGTTTTATACTATTAGTTTTATTCATTTTGATCATTTAGATTGCATATTAGGTGTATATATTGTATTAGTGTGTTCATTTGCATATAATAGATTTTAGAGCAGTTGTATCGGTTTTTGTAGCGGATTAAATCTAAAAAAGCTTAAACATCAACATGCATAAATTTATTAAAGATATTCTTTCAATTTAGATAGCTTTCCATTGGAGGTGGTTTCAAGTCATTTGAAGCTGCATTGAAGAAGTTATGATAGATTACTGAAGACATGTCAATCATGCCGCGAATAAAGAGTCAAACACAAAAGCATCCCGCGGACCACACCCATCCGTGGTATCTAGGCAGAGTGACAATCTCTCGAAGGTCATACCGCGGACGACGACCGCAGGCCACGTCTGTCAGCGAAATCGAGGCAGTGTCGATCAATCTTCAAGGAGACTGCCGCAGACGGATTCCACGGACCAAACCCTTGCGCGGAATTGACCAAATATTCCTTTACCCACATTTTTCTTGGTTTAATCCGATTTTTTTTCAGTTAACCCGATTTAATTTTGAGAGGCTATAAATATGTATTTAAGGGCAAAAAAACTCTAGACTACCTAGCTATAGTTTTGTAATTTCTCTTATTCTTAGACTAAATCTATTGTGATTTCTGATGTTAATCTAAGTATTTCCTTGTTTATATACCATCATCTTTAAACATACTTCTTCAAGGATTTGTGACAATCTCTTGGGCTTTCATGGCTTTTAGTGAGTATAATTTTAGATGTGGTAGATTAGGATGAAAGATTGTTGATTTGAGATGTTTAGAACTAGATTAACATTGTTATACGCTTGTTAGGTGTTCTTAATGCTAGATGAACTTTGATCAAGTTGATTTAGAGCCAAATTAATTTCATGCCCAGAAGGTGTTCGATGAAATGCTTGAACCAACCTAATATTGTCCTTTACATGTTTAGCCAATGGGATTTGATGCTAGGGATGTTTAGTGGTTAGTACACTTGTGATTTATGAATGCTTGAATGTATTAGGCCAAAGGGAGTTGATGTTTAATGCATGATTATGATATGGATTACTGTCAAGGAAGTGGATTGGTCTATTTGAATGTGATCTAGAGCTATCGAACTTGTTTGTTGATTATGTTTGGAATCATGAGTCTAAAGTTTATCATCTCTAGTCAATTACCTTACTCAAGAGTTTGCTTTTCCTAATTTTATCTTGTAATTACTTCTAGTTTTCATTCTATATCATTAGACTAGTTCATAACTTTTTCCTATGTACTTAGATTAAGAAAGTTTGTGTCTTTTTGTGTCAATAAATCTTTAGTTTTCGTGGATTCGATTTCAAAGTGTTACATCGACATAACATTTGATTGTGGTATTGTTGTCACATTAGATTAATTGGTGTGTGCTTAAACGCCTAATCAATTTGGTGACATTTCCCGAGAACTAAGTATATTTATCATTAGGAGAATCATATTCTTCCACATCCTATAATGAAGAGAAGACTTTGAACATGTTGAAGTTGATTTTGGAAAAGACAAGAGAGGATCAATAAGAAGATGAAAGCCATGCCATATGTGAAGTTGAGCAACAACAAATACACTCAAAAGACTTAATAACAAAGAGAAAAGAACACTCCTCTTTACAACACCAACACTTATGAAGCATATATCATGGATATGGAAAATGATATTGAAGAAGATGTTCAAATCAAGGATGATTCAACAAATGCATGATCTTGAATCACTCTTTGGATGCAAGGTAGAACATAATCATGTGATAAGATATGAAGAGCAGTTGAACCAACTGCATTCATTGATTATTCAACAAGGAGCAAGGATGAAGAAGCAAGCTTGGTTGGAAGAACCTTTGATGATTTTAGTGGTGATAATTTGATTGTTGAATGCATGGACAAGACAAGAGAGACATCATTGGCTATAAATGAGTTCTCAACGAAGAAAGAAATGCATGTAAAGTTTATTTTCAAGAATAAAACAAAAGGTGAAGAGTTTAAGGATAATCAAGTGGTTTACACTGAAGAAGCCTCCAAAGAAAGTCTACAAGAAGAGTCTCCATTACAAAAACCCTTTGACAAGCATCTTGACATTCTCTCTTCCAGGATACTCATTGTTGATGATCCAAGAAGGTATCATTTGAGGAGATTAGAATTAATGAGTTTAGAGGTTGGTTCTATGATGAGCATAATCCGGGTGATCCGGGCTTTGGCCAAAAAGGTCTTCGCTATTTGGTAAAGAGCTTTGACACATCTCACTTTCACTCCTCCTCTTCAGCCTGTTTCTTTTGTTTGAAAAATTCTGAGGCCAAGGGTCATCTACCACTTAATTCAGCCATTAATTCCAAGTAAGTGCTACATCAAACTTGTGCATACTTGGATTTCCCTCTCTTTTGATATCTCTTTCAAGTTTACTCTCACACAAAGGATTGTGTGTAGTAAGTTTGGGGGAGAGTCTTCTAGCTTACCTTTTGTTCTATTTTGATTTCACATTAGATTAATTGGTGTTTGCTTAAACACCTAATCATAAGTCATTACTCCCACTTCCGGGTAGGACACCAGCCTTCTTCTCCTACCAAGGCAAGTTTAGGCTTAGGGCTACATATTTTCAACCTCTAAGTAAAGTGGAAAGTTTTTACTAAAGGGAGATCTTTTTATATTTCATGATATGGAAGGATTTAACCCATATCCCGAGTACTAAGATCTATAAAAGGGATTACCAAACCCCTAGGATTTTGTGTAGAAGTGGAAAACCCACAAAATATGGCGCCTAAAAAATACATGATAATCGCAGGAATGGGCTGGCACAAACCATATTATGCAGTTGATTTACCTTGGTTTTTTACAACATTTAGACCATGGTATAAATCGTTTATATAGTCTTCTTTATTTATTTCTAGTCGTTTAAGTATTTTACGACTTATACGTTTTACAATTTTTCTCAGGAAAACCATTGATTTTTCTAATGTATGTTTTTTTATGTTGTTGGCTTTATGAACTGATAAAGGTATTTGGCGACATTGACAAAGAGAGAGAGAGAGAGAGAGAGAGAGATAGAGAGAGAAAGAGGTGTTGGACAACATTGAGCAAGGAGAAAGGTGTTTAGCGACATTGAGGAGAGAGAGAGCTGTTGAGTGACATTGGAGAGAGAGAGAGAGAGAGAGAGAGAGAGAGAGAGGTGTTGGGTGACATTGGAGAGTGAGAGAAAAAGGTGTTTGGCGAAATTGGAGAGAGAGAGAAGACCATGAACAATGAGGGTTTTCTCTGTTCTTTCCCTTGTCCTTTTCTACCTTCCGTTAATGATTCCACTTATTCCCGTATCCTCATATCTTATCTCTTTAAGTGTTTCCTGCAGAAACTTTCTGAAGTTTATATTCTCTTAAAGTTGTTTGGTACGAATCTTTAAGAAATAGCTTTTATGTTAGCTCTTAGTAAATTCATTCCAATCTTGGCCATTGATTTCAATCGATTTTGACCCCAATAAATTCTAGTTTTTGTGTCAACTTTCGTGTGTCTGCAAATGTCTCTAGGTTTGCTCGCTTTATTCTTTTCCGTTTCAAGTTAGCGTACCTCTTTGACTGCTTTCTAATCAAGTGGAACGAATATTATTTTATTTGATGAAGGACGTAATCTATCTTCAATATCGCAGATTTAAAATGAAACGAGGACGCAACTGCTTGGAACTTGCTGTTGATGTAAGATGTCCGCCCTGAAGCAGTCGATGACGTAGTTGCTGAAGCAAACGTCATGGTAAGTGGTGAAGAACATGTGGAGTTAAGATGCTGAGCTGGAGTCGTGTAGACTTGGAGAGCAAGGGAGTATCTTGAAGAAAAAGGAAAGAGGAATATATTTGAGTAGCAAGTTTATGACTTAAAGAAAGAGGAATAAGTGCATTCCAAGAAAAGGAAAGTTGCAGTTATTGTTATGGAAGATGTCCATATCATGTTGCCTTGGAGACTAGGGTTTCGGGAACGTGGAGACTAATATAAGATAGCTATGGGGTCGTCTGTAGAGAAACAGAGACACGGAGGCTGATCTTATAGAAAGAGAGAGAGAAACTCTTGGAAGTGTTCTTGGGTCGTGCTGAAGCAGTGGCTGAAGTACTTGACGGAGGAGAGACATAAGCGAGTAGCTTAGGAATCTTTAAGTAGCGTGTGTTAGGGTGTTAACACTAGGCGTGTAAAAGCTGAATAAGCAAGTCTTGTAAAGATTATTTAAAGGAGATTCTAATAAAAGCTTGGTGTTTTCTTGTGTAATTTGTCTCTCGGTTTACCTTCTGTATTACTTACTGTGGTGTCATCTTTGCACTAACAAGTGGTATCAGAGCGGGTCATCTAAGTTACTGGTGTGATCCTAGAGGTGAAGATGGACACGGTTGTTTCTGTTCAGAAGGCAATCATGTTGAATGCGGACCAGTATGGTCATTGGAAGGCTCGCATGAAGCAGTTGATTCGAGGAATCAATGAAGATGTGTGGACAGCTATGGAGAATGGTTGAGAGGGAGCCTACCATAGTCACAACAGATGGGAAGAAGCTAAAGCCAAAGAGGATTAGTCTGAGGCAGAACGCAATGCATCAAAGTTTAATGCAAAGGCGTTGTCGGCAATCTTTGGAGCTGTTGAAGTAGAGGCACTTTCAGCTGATTCAGGGGAGTACTTCGGCTAAAGAGGCGTGGGAGATCCTTCTGAATTCGTTTAAAGGAGATGACAATGTCAAGAGGACACGTTTGGATCATCTTAGGTCACAGTTTGAGAATCTCAGGTAGTCTGATAATGATTTTGTGGCGAGCTTCAGTGCCAAACTCAGTTCTATGGCGCATGAAGCATGTGTACTTGGAAAGAAGTACAAGGAGAAGAAGCTAGTGAAGAAGTTATTGTGCTGTCTTCCAGTGAGGTTTGGAGCTCACAAGGCAGTCATGAATATGAGTGCAAACACGGATGAGCTCAAGTTTGACAAACTAGTGGGCATGCTGAAGGCAGAAGAGATGGAGACATGCAGTTGCTCGGTAGTCTCTACATCAAGTGGTGCGCCAAAGAGTATAGCGCTTGTGGCTGGCGAAGAAGGTGATAAACTTCACATGGTTGAAGATGTCATGGGGTGGCTGGTTAGAAATTTCAGCAGGTTCATGAGTCATTCTGATAGGAGGACGCCTCAACCTGTGAAGCAGTATGGTGGTCGTAACAGAAGAAGAGAAGGTCTTAAGTGTTACGAGTGTGAAGGAGTTGGTCATGTGAGGGATGACTGCCCTATAGCACAACAAAAGGAGCTCAAGTGCTCTGAGTGTAGAGGTATTGGACACACACAGCGTGAATGTCCAAACGGAAAGAAGGGTAAAGGCATTCCATTGCAGTCGTCTGATGAGTCAGAGTCTAAGGATGATGGAAAGATGCTGAAGAATATGGTTGCATTTGGTGCACGCAAGAAAGGATCTAGTAAATCCTATGATTCAGATATCAGTACAGGTGATGAGGAGTTAATGTGTTGCTTAACAAGTGGTTGAGGGTCAAGGATCAAAATATGAGATTGGAGGATATGGCTCAGAAGCAGAATGAGCTGCTTGAAGAACTTCGTGAAGAACTTGCGGCTGTGAATGAGAAGAATGAGTCTCTTTAGCAGGAGGTTAGCAAGCTCAGGAAAGTTAAGCAGAAGGGGCTATCACACTTCGTGCATGCGAGCACATCAAAAAGTGGAGCCAAAGAAGCTTGTCAGGAAGTACGTCGGGACGTGTGACAAGGAGTACGACAGGAAGTTCTACAGCGCGTGGCTGTGAGTAACAAGCCGAAAGTGGTACATCAGTGCAGCAACATGAAGGTCAGACAGGAGGCTCTGAAGCATGGTTGTGCAGCTGGTACAAGGAAGGAGACTGATCGGTGCATCACTATCTGGGCCAGGCCTAGCAAGAAGCAACATCGGATGTGCTGTTGGTTTCTGTGGGAAGGTTGGACACAAGAAGGTGGAGTGCTTTGCTCGTGAGAAGAGCAGAAACATGGCCAAGAAGGTGAACAAGGCGTTCACTAAACCCAAGAGGGTTGATGAGATGTTTGTAGCCAAGAGTGGCTCACTTGATGAGGTCAATGAAGAAACATCAGAAGATGGATGCAACTCTGATAAGAGTGAACCTTGAGGAAGGTCAAGGAGCATCAAGTCTGGAGCTAGGACACAGAGTTGTCCATAGCACAAAGGGGAAGGAGATCGAATGCGTCAGGAAGTGATGCGAGATGATCTTCAGGAGGGTGATAGTGAAATCACTCCAAGACAATAGCAACGAGTGCAGAGGGCACTCGGTGT
Source organism: Moricandia arvensis (assembly GCA_905132765.1). NCBI lineage: Eukaryota > Viridiplantae > Streptophyta > Magnoliopsida > Brassicales > Brassicaceae > Moricandia > Moricandia arvensis. The sequence goes on along the minus strand of CAJHQP010006297.1, from coordinate 18,553 downwards.
GGATGAGGAGGGGCTCATGGTCAAGGAGACGACGCATGAAGAAAGCCAGGTCCTCATCAGAAGTGGGTCGGAAGGTAGTTCGACAGGTGCGTCAGAGCCTGATGCAATACTCATGAAGAAGCAGACGGTTGGGTCTGTAAGGCTTGACATCTAAGCTTCTTTGTTTTAGCTTAGTATGCAATCAAGTAGGGGGAGAATGGTGATGTTCTGGTCCAAGGAGTGCATATCTCATGGGGGAGAAGAGCATGGTGATGGATGTCCTGAAGTAGATGGTGCTATCTCATGGGGGAGAAAGCATGTTGTAGTGCACATCTCGTGGGGGGTGGAGAAAAGCACATTTAGCATTGAAGTTTCTAGGGTGGGGAACTGTAGTTGTTGAATCAGAAGAATGTTGTGCTTGATCGGGCACACAAAGCTAAAAGGGGGAGATTGTTGATGTAAGATGTCCGCCCTGAAGCAGTCCATGACGTAGTTGCTGAAGCAGACGTCGTGGTAAGTGGTGAAGACCATGTGGAGTCAAGATGCTGAGTTGGAGTCATGTAGACTTGGAGAGCAAGGGAGTATCTTGAAGAAAAAGGAAAGAGGAATAAACTTGAGGAGCAAGTTTATGACTTAAAGAAAGATGAATAAGTGCATTCCAAGAAAAGGAAATTGCACTTATTGTTATGGAAGATGTCCATATCATGTTGCCTTGGAGACTATGGTTTCGGGAACGTGGAGCCTAATATAATAGCTATGGGGTCGTCTGTAGAGAAAAGAGACACGGAGGCTGATCTTATAGAAAGAGAGAGAAGGTCTTGGAAAGTGTTCTTGGGTCGTGCTTGAAGCAGTGGGCTGAAGTACTTGACGGAGGAGAGACATAAGCGGAGTAGCTTATGAATCTTTCAGTAGCGTATGTTAGGGTGTTAACACTGTTAAGCTATAATAATCTAATCTCTCCTTAGTACATTAACATAAGTTAGTTATTTACACAGAAAGTTGCAACTCTTCATATTGTGTCTTTTGAATGAAGAGTTGTGTCTTTTACATTGCAATGATTCGATCTCTATATAAAGGTCAATCATTTGTTGTAAACAACACACACATAATCTCAATAATATCTAAGTAATTTCAGACAAGTTTATTTAGTCAAACTTTCTGGAAAATTTCTATCTTATTTCTTCTTTCGTATTCGTGTGTAACACACTGTGATCGTTGTGTAACACAAGCGGTTGGTAAAAACTAACATGGTATCAGAGCTTTACGATTGAAGAGGGACAACGAAAAAGCACTAGTAAGAGAAACATTTGGCGTGAGAAAAAGGAGGTTAGAGATTTTTGGCATACCATTTATCGGAGACACGAAACGATGCATAATCAAAATCAAGTGATCCCCATATTCGATGGGGAGAAATACAACTTCTGGATCCCCACCAGCACAAGTAAATGAAACTCCTGAGACAGCAAGAGCAATATCGCTCAGAGAAGAAGCGGTGGCCAAATGACACGATGGCTCTGCAAATTTTGCAAACTGCCGTATCGGATGAGATCTTCTCACGGATTGCAGCATCAACAACATCTAAAGAGGCGTGGGATGCATTGAAGGCAGAGTATAAAGGCTCTCCTCAAGTCCGTTTGATTCGACTTCAAACGTTGCGAAGGGAGTACGAAAATCTGAAGATGGATTAGAATGAAGACATCAAGGTCTTAACGGATAAGTTAGTTGCAGTGGCAAATAAATTAACTTATCATGGAGAACAAAATACAGACATCCAACTCATACAAAAGATACTCATCTCTCTCCCAGCAAAATTCGATAGTATAGTCAGTGTATTAGAGCAAACAAGCGATTTGACTTCAACAAAGATGGCAGAACTGATCGGGATTTTGAAGGCTCATGAAGAAAGGCTGGCTGCAAGAGAAGAAAGCAAAAGAAGGAGCATTCGATGCTCGTGTGAAACAGAAAAATTATGGTTTCACACAAGACAACTCAAAACGCAGTGGAGGCAAGAAGTGGTGTGGTTTCTGCAAGAAGAACAATCACAGTGAAAGTGAATGTTTTAGGAAAAAGAAGAAGGATGATCCCAAGAAGGATTACAAAAGTAACAAGGAGTGTTACAATTGTGGCAAGTTAGGCCATTTTGCAAATCAGTGCTACTCAAAGAAAAAGGAGAAAGCACATTTAAGTCTTGAAGAAGAAGACTTTAATGAAGATCACATGTTGTTCAGTGCGAGTGAAGCAACAACAGTGATAGAAGATGTCTGGTTAGTAGACAGTGGAGCAACTAATCATATGACAAAGGAGGAGAATTACTTCTCAAGACTTGATAAGGGTATCAAGGTTCCAATAAAGATTGGAAATGGAAGCATAGTCATGACAGCCGGTAAGAGAGATATTACCGTCATGACTAATGATGGCAAAAGGACCATCAGGAATGTGTTCTTGGTTCCTGGTTTGGCAAAAAATTGTTGAGTGTTCCACAAATTGTTTCAAGTGGATACTGGGTGAATTTCCAAGAGAAGCGATGCATCATAGAGGATGCAAAAGGAAGGAGGATAATGAATATCCCAATGACTCACAAGAGCTACAGAATCAGGATGAGTTCGGCTCAGGAACAAGAAGCCATGAGCGCAAGTGAGCAAGGCAAAATGGAGACATGGCACAAGAGACTTGGTCATGTAGGCGACAAGAGGTTGAAACAAATGCAAGACAAAAGCTTGGTAAAGGGGTTACCAAAGTTTAAAGTGAGGAAGGGAGCATGTGAGGCGTGTAAACTAGGAAAGCAATCACGCAAAAGCTTCCCAAAAGAATCTCAAACTAAGACAAGTGAAAAGCTTGAGATTGTACATACGGATGTATGTGGGCCGATGCAGCACCAATCTATTGATGGAAGTCGATATTTTTTGCTATACTTAGAAGATTATACTCACATGTGTTGGGTATACTTCATGAAGCAAAAATCAGAGACATTCTCATTTTTTTAAAAAGTTCAAAGCAATGGTGGAGAAGAAATCAGGTTGTACCATCAAGACGTTGAGATCAGATGGTGGTGGTGAGTTTACTTCACAAGAATTCAACCGGTTTTGTGAAGAAGAAGGAATCAACAAGCAAGTTACATTGCCTTATTCACCACAACAAAATGGTGCAGCAGAACGGATGAATAGGACCTTAGTGGAGATGGCTAGAACTATGTTGGCAGAGCAAGATTTACCTCTCAAGTTATGGGCAGAAGCGGTATACACTGCCTCATATCTTCAAAATCGTCTACCATCAAAGGAAATAGAAGATGATATCACTCCTATAGAGAAATGGTGTGGACACAAGCCTGATGTGTCACACATGAAAATGTTTGGTAGCATATGTTACGTACATGTTCCGGATCAGAAGAGGAGGAAGTTAGATATCAAGGCAAAGCGTGGAATTTTTATTGGATATAGCAATCAATCCAAAGGCTATAGAGTTCTCACCTTAGAGAATGAGAAGGTTGAAGTATCAAGAGATGTAGAGTTTGAAGAAAGCAAGAAGTGGGACTGGAAAAGGTTAGAAGAAGTCAAGAAAACATTGGAGATGCCTATGGAAGACTCTCAATCGCCTAAGGAACAAACACAAACCGAAGGTACTTCCAGCCCTGCCTTCATTCAAATAATGATCTTGATATTAGTGATGAAGATGAAGAAAATTCTGAGCCACCAAAGAAATTTAAGTCCATGGTTGAGATCATGGAAAAGCACCAAGAGTAGAGCTTGAAGAGGCGGCTCAAGCAATAGAGTATTGTCTTCATGCACATGAAGAACCATACACTTATGATGAAGCCTGTGGTAACAAGGAATGGAGAAAGGCAATGAATGAAGAAATCGCCATGATTGAGAAGAACAAGACATGGGAACTAGTGGACAAGCCAGAGAAGAAGAATGTTATAAGTGTGAAGTGGATCTATAAGATCAAGACCGATGCAAATGGTAATCACATCAGGCATAAGGCGCGGCTAGTTGAAAGAGGATTCTCTCAATCATATGGTGTTGACTACCTTGAGACGTTTGCCCCTGTCTCAAGACATGATACAATAAGAGCCATACTCGCATATGCAGCTCAAATGAAGTGGCGTTTGTATCAAATGGATGTGAAGTCAGCTTTTCTAAATGGAGAACTAAAGGAAGAAGTGTATGTCACACAACCACCTGGGTATGTGACGCAAGGAAATGAGAAAAAGGTGTTGAGGCTACACAAGACTTTGTATGGTTTAAAGCAAGCTCAAGGGCATGGTATGGAAGGATAGATTCATATTTTCTTCAAAACGGGTTTGAAAGGAGTATGAATGATGCAGCTTTATACATCAAGAAGCAGGGAGTAGATGTGTTGATCGTGAGTCTATATGTGGATGATATAATCATCACTGGAAACAATGTTGAGATCATCAACACATTCAAGGAAATATGAAGAAAGAATTCGAGATGGTGGATCTTGGATTACTGAACTATTTCCTTGGAATGGAAGTAATTCAAGACAATGGAGGCATATTTCTTTCACAAGAAAAGTATGCAAACAAACTTGTTGATAAGTTTGGGATGCGAGAGATCAAGAGTGTAAGCACTCCACTTACACCACAAAAGAAAGGAGTTGAGGATGACAAAGAGTATGGAGATCCGACTAAGTATAGAAGCATTGTTGGAGGGCTTTTGTATTTGTGTGCATCAAGACCTGATGTGATGTATGCAAGCGCCTATCTCTCAAGATACATGTCATCACCTTGTATGAAGCACTACCAAGAAGCCAAAAGAGTGTTAAGATATGTCAAAGGAACATCAAACTTTGGAGTGTACTTTACAAGTGTGAAGGAACCAAGACTTATGGGCTACACAGATAGTGATTGGGGTAGTTCTAAGGAAGACAAGAAGAGCACTTGAGGTTATGTGTTCACTCTTGGTTCAGCCATATTTTGTTGGCAGTCAAGCAAGCAACAAACAGTGGCACAATCAACGGCTGAGGCAGAGTACATAGGCGTATGTGCAGCAGCAAATCAAGTCGTGTGGTTACAAAGACTATTTGAAGATTTTGGTCAAAAGTTTGAAGGAGGCATTCCGATCTTATGTGACAACAAATCAGCAATAGCAATTGGGAAGAATCCGGTGCAACACAGAAGGACAAAGCACATAGAGATCAATACCATTTCGTGAGGGAAGTTGAGCAGAAAGGGGATCATTGAACTGAAGTATTGCAAAGGGGATGATCAAGTTGCAGACATTCTCACAAAGGCATTGGGCTATTCAAGGTTTGAAGATCTCAGGAAGCAGCTTGGAGTGAAGTCGAGATATGATTAAGGAGGAGTGTTAAACTATAATAATCTAATCTCTCCTTAGTACATTAACATAAGTTAGTTATTTACACAGAAAGTTGCAACTCTTCATATTGTGTCTTTTGAATGAAGAGTTGTGTCTTTTACATTGCAATGATTCGATCTCTATATAAAGGTCAATCATTTGTTGTAAAAAACACACATAATCTCAATAATACTTAAGTAATTTCAGACAAGTTTATTTAGTCAAAACTTTCTGGAAAATTTCTATCTTATTTCTTCTTTCGTATTCGTGTGTACACACTGTGACCGTTGTGTAACACAAGCGGTTGGTAAAAACTAACAAACACTAGGCGTGTAAAAGCCTGAATAAGCAAGTCTTGTAAAGATTGTTTAAAAGAATTTCTAATAAAAGCTTGTGTTTGTTTGTATAATTTGTCTCTCGGTTTACTTTCTGTATTACTTACTGTGGTGTCATCTGTGGTGTCATCTTTGCCACTAACACTTGCAAGCCACAAGAATGCAAAGTAGGGTCATTATTCTCATTAGTGAGTGGATGCATTATTGAAAGATCTTCTTGTCTTCTGTCTCCGTCACAAAAACAAACACTTAGACTCGTTTACAATCACACATTGCCTTATTTTTGCTTCTCGTTTTAGCCGTGGGGGGAAAACAATAAATAATCAATCAATTACTTTGGTGGTTAGATTTTAATTTGGATAACCGGCTTATATACCAATCGTTTAAACCAAATGCTTACAAGTTGCAAGTAAACTTGGAGAAGGGGAGTTGGTGCGTTGTTTTTTTATCAGTTAGCCTGAGAAGCTTTCAATTCCTCAAGCCAAAGCAGAGGAAGAAGAAAGAAAGAAAGAAAGTATGCAGATTCAGTGCCAAAACCCTAACTTTCACTGTTTCCTCTATTACTTCTAACCCTAAGCTACCATTCCATCTTCAATCACTTTACGGGCATGTAAGCCTCCATTCCCGAGTTTCAGGAGCTCTGCTAAGTCTCACAGGTTTATGAGAAACTGTTCAAGTCCGAATCAGGAGCTTGTTGTTGATGGACTCAACGGAAATGGGTCGATGTCTCCGGACACGGAGGAGGTGATTGAGCTTGTTGTACAAGATGCGGCTGAGGTGGAAGTAGAAGAAGTGAAAAAGATAGTTGATTTAGCGAATCAGAGTATTTGGGGACAGATGAAAGAGATAGTCATGTTTACAGGACCTGCTGCTGGACTCTGGCTATGTGGTCCCTTGATGAGTCTCATTGACACGGCCGTCATTGGTCAGGGAAGCTCTCTCGAACTCGCTGCTCTAGGTATTGTCTATAGACTCTGATTTTTGGTTGTCGAAGATGAACAGTTTCTCTCATGAAATCCAAAGTGGATTCGTAAGTGCTGGAAAAGTTGAACTTATCAAAAGTTGCTGCTTTAGCTTTCTCTTGAGTTTTCTTTTATTGTAGTGAAAATCATATGTCTAAAAGGAATGTAAGTTTCAGGTTCAGACATGTCTTTGATGGCACTTCTGAACATTTGTTTTTGATTTCATATTATATTTGCGACTTCGTTCGTCTATTGCTATTATGTTCTATTCTAGTATGGGGTTGCTAAATTTCATTATGGATGAAACAGGTCCTGCAACCGTCGTCTGTGATTATTTGTCTTATTCCTTCATGTTCCTCTCTGTTGCCACTTCAAATCTTGTTGCCACCTCTCTTGCTCGCGGGGTCAGTTTATCAGAATTGAATTTCAGGAGATGTGTTTATTTTTCGTTATGTATGTCTAGTGCACATTTATTAAAAAAATAGTGCTTATGCAGGATAAAGATGAGGTACAACATCAAATATCCATGTTGCTTTTCATCGGCTTGGCTTGTGGAGTCGTGATGATGGGCGTTTACAAGACTATTTGGTTCCGGGGTACTAACTGGTAACAATAAATATTTTATTTGTAGCATAACAGTAACAAGTACTAAATCAACAGACTGTGTACCGTTTAGTCTTCTTTTAGCTTTTACAGGGGCAAAGAATGCTGAGATTGTCCCGTCGGCAAATACATATGTTCAGGTTCATACTCTTTTCTTATGTTGTAAATTTTCAGATTTTAATGTTTTGTGGTTTTGGTGAATGTGGTGGCTCTATGCGTAGACATGTATATTCTTGAGGAAAACTTGAATTGTAAGTGACTTTCCTCTTTCTTCCTTTTAATTGACGATTGTTTTTCTTTTTTCATCCATAGATTCGTGGTTTAGCATGGCCAGCTGTTCTCATTGGATGGGTTGCCTCAAAGTGCAAGGTCCCCTTATACCTCATTTTCATCTGCACGTTGCATTTTTGCACGTCCAAAGTTTCAGCATTGTCGCACACTTCTGACTGTGGGGCCGTAAAAGTACCGACAGGATTATATCTCACTGTTACGTTATCAATCCTTTGTCTCAGTCTCGGTATGAAAGACTCATGGGGACCTTTAAAGGCTTGGCAGTTGCTAGTGCGATAAACGGTGCTGGTGATGTGGTCTTATGCACCTTTCTAGGATACGGTATAGCAGGTGCAGCTTGGGCAACTATGGTGTCACAAGTAAGCTCACATCTATAAGGTTCCATCCAAAGTTATCAAATATGGTTATAATTCGAGATCTTTTAGGTTGTTGCAGCTTATATGATGATGGACGCATTGAACAAGAAAGGATACAACGCTTTCTCACTCTGTGTTCCTTCTCCAAGTGAACTCTTAACCATCTTTGGGCTCGCTGCCCAGTCTTTATGACAATGACGTCAAAGGTTACTACTTCATCTGTATCTAAGTAGACACTCAGTTGCAACAAGATTGTTTTATACGTAGATGATATTTGTGTTTTCTCCCTTTAGGTTTTGTTTTATTCGCTCCTTGTGTACTTTGCAACATCTATGGGCACAAGCGTGATAGCTGCTCATCAGGTGATATGTCCTTGTACATTTCAACGCTAACCATGTCCCCTGATTTGAGTTTGTTCTATAACTTCTTCTGCTCTTTTGGTCTCTAGGTTATGCTTCAGACATACAACATTTGTACAATTTGGGGGGAGCCTCTCTCTCAAACTGCACAGTCCTTTATGCCTGAGTTGTTATTTGGAATCAATCAAAATTTGCCTAAAGTAAGCCCGTTGTTGTGAAACTATACACAGCTGAGGAAACCATTGGTACATCATCTTGCTTTTACCTAAAGCATCTCTGTTTTGCGCTGTTTTCTGTAGGCCAGAATGCTTCTGAAGTCACTCGTTATCATTGGTGCTACAATAGGAATAGTAGTGGGAACCATTGGCACAACAATTCCATGGATGTTCCCTGGCATCTTCACACACGACCAGGTTGTCAAATTCGAGGTATTGTCTTTTACTTTTTCCTTACATTTTTTTCATGTGTCAGGGCAAAGCATTTTGAAGAATGACGAATTTCGAAATACATATTGTGACAGATGCACAAGGTCATAATACCTTTTTTTCTTGCTTTATCCATCACTCCGAGTACTCTCAGTCTTGAAGGCACCTTACTGGTAAGTTTGGATCTTTGTGTCTCACAATCTAAACCCTGATCCAAAACAGCTAACACTGTTGTTGTAAAATGGAGGCTGGAAGAGATCTTAGATATATAAGCTTGTCAACTACTGGATGCTTGGCCGTTGCTGGGCTTTTACTTATGGTAACCACTCACTGTTAGCCTCAGTCTCCACCAGTCTACTAAATTCCAGAATAGATTTCTGTAACTTCTCTCCTTTTTGCATTGTCTACAATTGACTAAAGCTTCTGAGCAATGGAGGATTTGGCTTGAGAGGTTGCTGGTTTGCTCTCGTGGGCTTCCAATGGGTAAATGTTATTGCTACAACTTACTAAGCCATATAACCCAAACCACACACATAGCTTTTGCTCTTCTTAAGTCTAACATAAATTATTTCAGGCTCGGTTTTCTCTAGCCCTTGTACGTCTTCTTTCCCGAGACGGCGTACTTTACTCGGAAGATAAAAGCAGGTATGCAGAGAAAGTGAAAGCTGCTTAGCTCAGAATGTCACCATATACCTCACAAGAAAAAGTATATGGGACTAGAAAACAGCTTCATTCATTCAGTTGTAGAACAGTGACATTATGTTTGAGATTGTATTCTTGAAAAACAGAAAATATGCATTCCATTACATAGTGGAAAAGTCTTGCCATAAATGGATAATACAATCAAATGTGTTACTACTCGAAATTATGGGTTTAGGACATGGATAATCAATACTATTAAATCAGAAAATCATTTTTTGATATCGTCTTAATTTTATAATAATATTACTAGTTGTGCTATTGGTTTTTGCCCAAAAAATAAATAATGGAATGTTCTTAAGAGAAATTAAAGTTATTCAACCCATTTATTTGACATAAATTTGTAAAACCATGTTCAGTTAAAATTGGGGTAATAATTGGCTTTTGCCACAAAAAAAAAAAATCTGTTTATGGAATATTTTATAAGAAAATTAACAATTAAGTGGTGTAATAATTGATTATTCTTAGGATCCACTAGCTTCACTAAAACATAATAGCGTTAATATTGGTCGTATAGTTATTATACATTTCTTAACTTTAGTTCATAAACTAGTAAGAACATATACTTCTTATACCATTATAATATTTCGAAATCTAAATAATAAAGTATTGTTCTCTATAAATACAAAATGTTGTCCCGTAAGGCGACAAAAAGGCGATTTTGAAACGGTTATCGTTTTGCGTTTCTTCACCAGGATTCAAGTGGTTGAATCAGGTTTCGAAGGCAGAGAGGGATTCTCATTAGGCTGTCAATTGGATTATACCACATTCAAATAGGTATGTTTAGGTGGATATTTATTTACTTGGAGCCAAAAATCTACATCCATATTTAGCACACATCCAATAACATCGAAACTCATTTACCCATCACCCAATTGGACAACTAAAGCTCATCTATCTATAAACAAATTTTAATATTAGTCCAAATCTATTCAAACTTATTATAATTCCAATTTTAATATTCAACAATATTGAAGTAAGATAAAAATATCTTATTTTGTTTGAAATTTTAGACAATACTGAAAGTCTTAATATAAATATGGTTTTTGACAACTATGTTTATGAATTCACTTTGTAATTTTGTGTACTCTTCTGTTGCAAATTGTAGCCTGCAACAACAAGGAAAAAAAGAAGATCCAATATTAAATTTTATGTAAATTTTTTATTAAAACAATAACTTCTGAATGATTCTCTAGGTTCTGATTTTATGTAAATTTTATGTAAATTTTATGTAAATTTTATGTAAAACAATAACCTAGAGAATCATTTTATGTAAATTTTATATTAAAACAAGGTTCACATAATTTTTTCTTCACGTGATAGATAAAAAAATGCGTAAATTATAACCAGCATGTAATCGGGTCCCAGAAACTTAATGAACCCTGAGACCACACAAAAATTAAAATAAAATAAAAAAAAGTCATTAGAAGATGTAAAAGCAAAAACCATATACGTTCCTGTAAAGATAACTCAACACAAAACACAAATCAATAATTCCATAACAGAGAGTGACAAGTTTCAGCCCCCCCCTGTGGCCTTGTTTCCTTCGTGTATACATTTAAACAACTCGTAGCATTCTTTTTTAGTATAAGCAGATGAAGAAAGAAGTTATATACCTCAAGTCAAGTTTCTGTTGAATAATGCTTATCTATTAAGATAATGTTTATCTTGATTTTATTCACTTTCTTAAAGTCAGTTAATGACACCGACTATTATTCCCTATATATAGAACTCATTTGATTGTAAATTTGGTAGAGACAATATTTTATAAACTCTCTCCAACTCACGTCTTCTTCACTCCAAACATATATATATAGTTATTTGTATTTTTACCTTAAATACTCAACACGTTATCAGCACCGCGTTGAAACCGTGGTGTGGACAGTTTTTCTGGTAGGACTTGAATCTGAACCAATAACTTCTGAATGATTCTCTAGGTTCTTGTGTCAAGGTCGCAATTCTGCTTCTCAAGTCCTCTACTCGTGCATCATCAAAGAAATTGCGCAAGAACGTATTTTTGATGTCTGTCGAGGATGTCAGAGATCATAGTGGTAGTTTCTTAAGACAATGTGAAGCTTCTCAAGCGAGTGAGTACTTGAAGAGCTTACATAATAGATAGTCCCCAGAGACTCCATTGGATTTAATTGCAGATACTCAAACCGCTCCAGGTGAGCCATCAGATGCTTATGTCGGGATCCATGGTAGGGTGTATGCGCAACAAGTGCAAAAAAGGACGGTTTGATCTCAAAATCGTTCCTCTAGAAAGCTGGAGGACGAATAACGGATCTGTTAGCATAGAACTTGTATGAATGATTGTAGTCTACCAGTGTCCGTTGAGAAGCTTGGGAATTAACTTCATGTCGAGCTACTGCAGCGTTTGCTTCTAGTTCTGGTTCAGGGATTGCAGCCCCCTAATCATCAATTCTCTGACCTATTCCATTACGCAGATGACCTTCAAAGTCATACATGTCTCCTCTCTCATCTCGGACCAAAACTAAATTCGTAACCATCTAATCATGTGAACTACTGTCGATCAATTCCGTGTTGGTGTTGTCGATCAATGTTGGTGAAGAAGCATCGATCGGCGGTTGAGTTTTTCTGTCGATCGATGCTTGTCGTATCATTTTACGGATCGAGCGTTCAATTACAACTGTGTCTGAGAAGAGAAATTCATGGTTCTTGTTGCTTCGGGTACTGCTGGGCATGCACCTGAAAGACAAGAAGAAGAAATTATCAGTAAATTGCAATGACAAAAAAGGTATAGATTAAACCTAGAAAAATAAATCTAATGGCGATTTTTGCTCCCCGACAACAACACCAAATTTTACAGCATGCGGGTTAAGGTCTATGTTCTTAAATATGCAATCTATCAAATTAACCCTACGAACTACTCTTGCTAAGAGAGGTCAAATTGCAGTACTTAGGGATCAAATCCACAGAGAGCGAGGGCACACAATAGATTTAATATAATTCTAAATATTAAGCTAGGCAAACTATAAATAAAGGTTTTACTTGTAAGTCTATGAGGAATAAAAAAATATCTAAATTACTAAGTGTATGCAAATATGGAAAAGTGATAGATCTAGGGTTTATGGCAAGTGAATTATAATGGATAGGAAGCATGAAATCATTAATATGCGAGAACTATAGTATTAACTTATCCGACCTCCTTTTGTCCCAACTCTCATATGCGGTCAGAGAAGTGTACCGTCGATCGACGGCTAAGGCCTAGTGTCGATCAATGGCTAAAGGCCTAGTGTTGATCGACACTGATCGAATAGGAATTTCGGCCACTATGCTAATTAAACCAGATTTCGCATGTCTCTAACGAACTAGATCAATGGAATCTATTATGACACATGACTTACTCTCGTAGTTGTCCATGTCCTAAGTTCAGGTTTCTAGTTATCTATTCTAGAACGCAAGCATTAAACAAAACTCTAAAGATTGATATTACTTCATCTTATTTTGGGGCTAATTCATCCGTACCATTAATAACCCTAAATCTAACAAGTGAATTACTCAGTCATTATCATACAAAACATGATGAACTGAATAATATAATGCAGAAAATAAATAGTGGAGTTCCAATACAAATCTCTGAAAGAGTTCAGATCTTCTCCCCTAAACTACTGATGCAAGAAAATTAAAAGCAGTAAAAGTAAATGTGTCTCATAAAACGTGGTCTCTGTCGTCTCTCTCTACCTAAACAATGGCAAAATCATATAAGCTAGGTCAAAACTCATCTAGGGGCATTCTCATAATTTTTCTTGACTTGGGCTTAAAGTCGGCCAATACTCTGCGTCGATCGACAACAAGGATGCTCTGACGATCGACGGTCATGCCTGATTTCGACTCGTACTTAGCTGAATATGAACATCTACTGGGTATCTCTTCTGAATGCTCTAGAAAACTCCATAATGCTGCGGAACATACCTAGATCTGTAAAGACTCTAAAATACAGTCTAGACACACTTAATAGACTCCAAATAGGGTCTAAAATGATGGTCTAAAACTGGTAAATAACAAGGTATATTATTGTGCAAGGCAAGATTTTGAAATCAAGCCTAGTATAATTGCATTGGTTTAGAAGAACATGTGTTTATGGACTACCTGCAGAAATTCTGATGGATCACACAGAGAGTTTTGAAGTGATTTGCAGCACTACTCGCACAAATTGAGTGACACCCGATTTTATCAAGTACATGTTTTTCCCATTTTCTCTTGAGTCTAAGGCTTCAAGATAGTTGAATTCACTGCCAACCAGTTATCTCATGGGAGAAGGTCCAATCAGCCTTCTTGGGGAACTTCTACACCAAGGCCAAAATGGAGGCACTGAGAAACAAGATCTTTTCCTTTAAGCAGCACGCTGACGAACCATTTTGTGATGCGTGGCAGTGGATTAATGATTGCCGCAAAGAGTGTTCTCACCATGGATTTGACAATGATCATATATTGTGCATTCTATGATGGAGTCGACTAGGAATTTTGCAATGCACTGAACTCAGCTAGCAAAGGAGATTTAATGAATCAGACCACGGAATGTGCATTTGAGCTCATTGAGAACATGGCTGCGAGCTTAGATAATAAGTACAAGAAGCATGATCGATCGAAGAAGGTCAACAGTGTCGATACTAAGGAGAGACAAGACTTGACTGCCAAGACTGATTTTTTTTTTTGCTAAAAAATAACCAAGGGCAAATCTACTTTGTGGAGGAAACATGGACTGAGCAGGTCGCTCATGAAGCTGTAGAAGCGGCCCAGAGCGATGATCAGCAAGAGATTAATTATGTCAATAGGCAGGGATATGTGCAGAAACCGGTGTTTTCATCAGAATCCCAATGTCAGAAAGAACGCACAGCATTTCTCTTACCGAGGGAAAATGTAGATAACCGTAATGATCAGACCTACCTGGCGCAGAACAACCAAGCGTAAGGTTCTGGATTTCAGAAGAGTTTCCGACAAGGATTTCAGGGCAAAACATTTGTGTTCGGCCAAGGACAGAACCTGTTCCAATCAGCTAACCATCATAATCCACAAGGCAACAACTTCCAAGCTGCTTCAACTGCGATAGCAACCATCAAGAGGGGATGAAAAAGCTCAGTACTCTTATTCAGCAGCAGCTCTAAAGTTAGCAAGGGTTAGTCCAAAGTCAACAAGGCCAAGTCAGGGCACTGAATCAGGCTACGAAAGAGATCAACACAAGGATGGACAACATGTTCACTGACTTGAACACTAAGTATGATGCTGTCAGTGGCCACGTGAAAAAGATTGACATTCAGCTTGCCCAAAAAGCTGAGAGTGTTAAGAGGCAATAAGGAAACTTTCTGGAAAACCTGAAACAAATCCTAGGAATAAACATTGCAATGCATTGGAGCTGAGGAGTGGAAAGAAACTTGCTAAAACGGTACCTAAAAGATTCACATTGGTTGAGAAAGGAAAAGTGAAAGAGTTGGAGAAGCTTCTCCCTAAGACTACTCCTAGCACAGAAGACACAATAGAGCAGCCGGTTGAATATGAAAAAAATTCTCCTGAGTCACCTGTTGAGACTCCTCATGTCCGAGTCTACATACCTAAGGTGCCTTACCCTGTTCCAGCAAAAAAATCTCGAAAAAAAATTGAAGAGACAAAGTGCAAAGAGATACTTGAGGACTTGCATATTATACTCCCGTTGATTGATGCAATTCAGATGCTCCCTGCTATGCGCAGGCTTATGAAGATTCTGGTTTCAGGAAAGCCCTCAAATGGCAGTGATGTCATGATGGTTTCGATGGATTGTAGCACTGTGATCCAAAACAAGATACCTAAGAAGTTTAGTGATCTAGGCATATTTGTTCTCTTGGTTCAGATTGGGAGAATGTTTTCTTATGCTCTGTGTGCTATCTTGGTTCAAGTGTTAACCCGATGCCCTACTCTATTGCTAACCGTCTTGGTATTAAAAAATTCAACCAACCAGAATTTCTGTCGTCCTGCAGATAGGCTAGTGAAGCTTCCAGTTGGTGTTCTTTGAGATCTCCATGTCCAGATTGGCAATGCTATGGTATTAGCCGATTTTGTGGTTCTGGAACTTGATGAAGAACCCAAAGATCCGCTAATATTGGGTCGGCCATTCTTATTCACAGCCAACACAATCATTGATGTGAGGAATGAGAAAATTGATCTCCATATATGAGACATTGTCATGAAGTTTGAGATGGATATGCTGCTCAAGAAACAATTCTTTATGGACAGACATTTATTGTGGATGGAGATGATGCATTGGAACCTCAATAAGGGATGATTGAGGAAATCTTGGCTGATGACCCTTTGGAAATTTCCTTGACAAGAGATGAGGCAGATCAGATTGTCTTGAGTATTGATGCTGATGGTATCAAAAGATGCTGGATTCAAGGAAAAGTATGGAGAAGATGGTTTCTTACTTGAGTCTAGGCCAGAAGGGAGAAGATCAAGTTAAGCCGACTTGAGGAACCGCCTCTAAGGGAGGGACTGCTCCGGGTAACCGGCTCAATGAACCATGGAGGAAGCTCAAAGCTCAAAAGATCGATCTCAAATCCCTACCAACAGGGCTCAGGCACACATTTCTTGTTCCGAATTCAACGTACCCTTTTATTGTGAACTCCGAGCTAAATAATGTGGAGATTGCCTTGCTTTTGTGTGAACCTATAAAATAACATAAAGCTCTAGGATATTCACTTAATGATATTGCTGGAATATATCCTGATTTTTTCATGCATAGTGTTGGGAAAAAATAATCCAGGATCAAGAACCTCAGGGTTAGAGCATGACGCCGATCTACTGGTTTCTGGATTCAGCTTCCAGCCTCCGGGTTCCGGCTTCCATGTAAAATGATTTTTCTTTCCTAAGGATAAATGGAAACCTTACTTAAAGCTAAGGTAACCAGCTTAGACAAGAAATAATCTTCCTAAATATGAGAGAAAGATGAAGTATTCTAATATATATGGTCATCCTTGAGAAATTAAAAAATCTACTATCTGAGGATATAATGAATATTTTTAAATTCTAAGAGAGGGCCATGACTTCTATTATATATATGGGGTTCCTAAACCTAAAGAGGAGAGGGAAACACGTTCATCAGAAGAGCTCATCAATTCTAAAGCTGCCAAGGCAAGAAGTCTACCTAGAAGACCATCTTCATCGAGATGTTTACAAGAGGCAAATCCCTATTACTATTAACCAAATCAGGTTCTATTCTCACTGCAGCACGCCTACAACTCTATCTACTGGCTCATGCCACGATCTCCTGCCCATCAGCAGAATTACTCCATGCTCCTTGAAGCATATTGACACACTATGGTCACTGTATCAGACCAACTAGTATATATTTTGGTCCGGCCATGCGCCCTCTAGACCAGATGATTCCTATCAACTAAAGAGCCACATGCTCACAAGGTCACGTGCCAACAAGGCTATGTGCCTACCTAGTTTACATGCCTGCAAATATATGAACTACAAATAGTTTGATCCCTCATTGAAGGGTACGTAGGCAATCTCCACTGAAGGATGCAGCTATAAATCCAAAAACCTTCCATGGTGCACAACTCAGAGACTATAAGACACCTTTGGAAGGTGGAATCATAAACCAAAGCAGGAAGACCATGCAGTCATAATTACAAAAGCGAACTCCTGCCGTACGAGATATCTACTGTTAGGGTATTTTTAGGTACAAGCAATTCATGCTCATATCTACGGAATGATAGAAAGAAGGAGACAAGTTGTCGTACTTCATTCTCCTGCTTTAGTTGATGGTACACCAGGAGATCCAGCCTTTAGAATACTTTCATATGGGTATGAGCCAGTATATGTCGTCAATGTCTTTCTAGCAGCAGGAAAGGTGGATCGCAAAGCATGAGATGCCTTTCTATAGTGATGACCGCATGGTCTTCCAGCCTCAGATGATGAGGAGCCCGAATTATATAGGGGTTATTGTCTAGGCGTGGAACCATGGGAGGTGTTTTGATGTTTAGCTGCATCCTTTAGTGGGTATTTCTACGTACCTTCAGTGTGAGATCAAGCCATTCGTAGTTCATATATTTTGAGGCACGTAGCCAAGATGGGCGTGTAGCCTAGATAGGCGTGTAGCCTTGTGAGCATGTGTCTCTGTAGTTGATAGGATTTATCTGGTCTATAGGGAACATGGCCGAATCAAACGATAGACTAGTCGACATGCTTCAATAAGCATGGTGTGTCAATCTACTTTGGTGAGCATGGAGTGTTCCTGCTGATGGGCAGAAGGTGGTGGCCTGAACCAGTACATAGAGTTGAAGACGTCCTGCAATGAGTATAGAACTTTTATCTCATTGATAGTAATCGTAGGGATTTGCCTGTTATAGGCATGTCGATGAGATAGTCTTCTAGGTGTGATTTTTTCCATGGCTGCTATAAAACTGGTGAGCTCTGTAGATGGACGTGTTGGTATCTTCTCTTTAGGTTTATGAATATTATATTTATAGAAGAAGTCATGGCTCTCTCTTAGAATTTGGAAATATTCACTATATACTTAGATAACATAATATTTCCAATTTTCTTGGAGATAACCATAGATATTAAAATACTACCATTTTCCTTTTATTTAGAAAGATTCGACCATATCCTAAGATACGTGAATGTTCATATATATCTAGAAGCTTTCCTCTTTACTCGGATGCAGGAGAAATCATCTGAACCGAAACATGGAACCTGACGCTGGAAGCCGGAAGTTGGAAGCTGGAAGCTGGAACCAATAGATATGCGTCATGCTCTATCCCTGAGGTTCTTGCTCTTGGATTATTTTTCCCCAACAGTTTGCCCTTATTTTCTGGTTTCATGTTTGAAGGCGGGAAATAACACTATTTTCTTCGGAGGAATTCCTAAGTTGCACTACGATTTGAAATTCCTTGTTGAATCAGGAGCAGGACGTCGGCTCATCTTCAAATAGGAGGTTAAAGCCTAACCCACCAAACTTCCTTGGTGGTAGTCCATCAATGTAAGTGCACATGGTTTGAAATATTCATAGCGTGGTTGGAGATGTATAACACGGAGAATGAGTGAGAATCCCTGGTCTGATATAGGAGCATGGCCTGGATCATGTTCTATGTTCGCCGGTATGCCCCATGGGCATGACGTAGTGGCCTGGACCAATGTAGATAGACTAAAAAGGTGCTTAAATGGCCATGTGTTTTGTCTGGGTGATGATGATCACGTGGATCTGGATGTATTCTAGATTATG
>CAJHQP010006296.1:0-39254 GCA_905132765.1 Moricandia arvensis | reverse complement strand
TTGCGCTCCCTCGAGAGTTGAGGGAGAAATTTCCGAACCTTGGAGGCCAGGACCGGCCTCATGACTGGGGTTCTCCGTTCCCGTGCCGTCGAGTTGGAACCCATCCAAAGCTCTCATAAGTCCGGCTCCGGAAGAAAGCTGGTCCCCGATAACGGCAGAAAGATCCGGCATTTCCTTCATTTTTAAGGCGCGATCAATCTCTCGTTGCTCTGCTTTAGAAAATAATGACGACCTCTTAGTACCGGACCGAGGGGGGCAAGGCGCGTACGACTCCCAATCACCTGCGAGAAACAAACCCTCAACGTCATTGAGCCGGACAACGAGACACGGCCAATGCGCCGCAAAAAAGATAGGAAAGAAAGAGATTCACCTTTGTCAATGCGACTCAAAGCTCATCGAACCCTATCCTCACTGATATCGGGCCACTTGCTATGCCCAAGCTCAACCAATGCTCGTGCGCTGGCAAAGAAAGTTCCTGGCACTCCGGTCAAGTAAGGATGGACAGCTGCAAAAAAAAAAGAGGAAGCGATAACAGGATTAGAAACCTTATAGGGGACGAGCTATCGAGTACGGTAATCTACCAATATGTTCGTTCCAAAGAACACGAAAGTTATCATCTGGCGGTCGATGAATGCCATGTTTGTCGAATTTAACGTAGAAGTAGAAGCTCTTCCAATTCTGCGTTTTGTTCGGATGACCGGTTATGATGTTATACTTCGGCCTCATCTTCACCGAGAAAAGACCGTTGGGCATGGCCTTGACGGATGTCAACTCCTCGAACGCTCGAGGACATAGAGATACTCTGATCTCTGCAGCCATCACTAGTAGCTTGACCACCAAACGGAACGACCCATTCAGAAAACTGGCAGATAGCCACCCATCGACGAAACGCATACTCCGTTATTAATCGCGGGATCGGAAACCAGAGCCTAGTGTCTCGCTGGAAGTACGACTCGTAGACACATTGGTAGCCGACCGGGGGAGACCAAGGACGTTGCTCCTTGTCGGATCAGATACGTCACCCCTACTGTGTTGCAATCCATCAGCAGCCGCTGCACCAAGTCGGGGTCGATCTAGTCGCTCGAACTCCCTCCCACGATTGTCCTTCGACGTTCGCTGAACGTATCCTCTCCTCGGGAATGTCGGGCCTTCTTCTAAAATTCCCATCGCCAACATACTGCCACGGGAAAAAAATAGAAGGATCTTTGGGTACCACCCCAGCAACACGCCTCCTTCTCGCTGAACCGATCGACGCCGGTCTAGTTCGGCCCCCTCCTCGACGAGCGAGAAACGATTGGTCTGACCCTAGCCGACTGAACTCGGTATCACCGAGAAGATCCACTGCAGCATTACCATCATCTTCGCCTCTGATCTGTCTCTCGGCGTCGACGA
This sequence comes from Moricandia arvensis, assembly GCA_905132765.1. Taxonomy (NCBI): domain Eukaryota; kingdom Viridiplantae; phylum Streptophyta; class Magnoliopsida; order Brassicales; family Brassicaceae; genus Moricandia; species Moricandia arvensis. The sequence continues at coordinate 37,862 of CAJHQP010006296.1, read as the reverse complement.
CTAACATCCTTTGTGCCATGTCAAGCCCGGACACATCCATCAATGCATCTCGATGCACTATGTCAAAATCATCGAGAAGATCGGTTGTCGTCTCGTCTCTCGCCCTAACTGAATCAGTAGGCACCCGCCTTCCCTTTTTCTTCTCGAGAATATTTACGCGACAAAACTCATCCTAACCGCAAAGACTATATATCTTACAACACTACTTAGAGAGAGAAAGTAGAGAGAGAGAGGGTACCTATAAGCGCAGAGAGGAATGAAGATAATGAGGAGGAGGTCATCTATTTATAAGAAAAAGGGGAGGTACGGTTCCCATAAGTTATCATTAGGTCTAAAAGAGGCCTAATTGGGCCCTATGACGCCTGTTGAGCTCGTGACTCTTCAACTTCCCGCGTAAATGGGCCGGGCCCCATAAACCTTTTGATTTCTCTCCACGTGGATTCGAAACCTTGGCGACTAACCGACATACGAGCGCGGGGGAAAGCTGTTTCGCCAATCTTCCATAACCCCGAACCTCTCCACTACTGACGAATGGCCGTCAACCAAGTGGGAGCGAAAGAGGGACCTCCCAGAAGGCATCCCCTAACGAAAGACGCTCATTCGCAAGGTGGATGAACTGCCGAGTGGATGAATCAAAACAAAACACGACGCAAGTAATAATTGATCGTCTGCGCGGACCCAGGCTATTTTCGAGCCAGCGACTTCAAACCATCGAGATCCCCTAATTCCGATCATCGATGGATTTGGGGGGGGGGCTTACTGTAAGAGATGGATTTCATCCCCTTACGAGCCTGGAAAATAGCTAGTCCAGCCCGCAAGGCCTAGTCGACTGGTGGTAACTCGGCTCAGGGTTGCCCTACGTTACGGGAAGACGCCGTCCTGTTGGAAAAACCTTTCAGTCATCGAGCCGCCAGGAAACTATTTGGGCCTGAAGCAAACACCATTGTCCATCCATACAATTAGTCGTCCCATCCAATTCGAGGCCCGTTAAGCAACCCGACCTAAGGAACCCTAGAGGCGAACAACTTATAAAAGGAGGGCGAGTGAGACAGAAGAAGGGGACGGGCAAGGCGGTTAGAATTAGGGTTTTTCACTATTTCTAGATCTAAACTGTCTTGTAACAATTTCCGACTTACTAATAAAAGAAAGCTTTTCCAGATTTAAACCATAAGTACCATCTCTGGTTAGTCATCTTTGAAAGAACCCCACCGACGAGTTCCGTCGACCTCAGTCCCTAGTCAGAACTCGGTTCAAACAGTCGGTACCGGAGGTTGTTTCTTTTCCCTCTTCTCTTTTTCTTCTTCATTCATCCCTCCCCATCCGATATGCAAAACTCTCTGGATCGTTTGAGAACCTAAAACCCTAAATCTGCTTGCGAGGATTGAAGCTGGTCTCAAGCTCTTGGTGGTTATGGAGATGCAAAAAGTCTGACGGAGTGGTGAGTGCAGAGAGAGTCGGATTTTAAGGACTGAAGGTGACTGTCAGATCTAGTTTTCAACTTTTAGATCTCTGGCGGTCCCTTTCTCTACATATTTACCATGTGCTATGGCGGGTGAGGTGAATCTCCGAGGGGTGGGAAGACAGGTGTGGAGGGAAACCTATGTTCTTTAGAATCAATGTATATCCACTATGTTTCACCTGGGAAGGACTCGATGACATCTTCAAAGAGGACGCGTGCACGAGCTCTATACCATCGTGTGTCGGAGGGGTCTTTTGATAACGGCGCGTGTAGTCTACGAGTCTGTCGAAGGCAGCTGGATCCTCTATGGTTCGCTGGTGGTTAGGCGAAGAGGCTCTTCTTCTCTAGTTCTCCGGTTATGAAAGGTCCATTCCGAACAATCAATGTTTCAATGCGATGATGAATCGAGGTGTAAAGCTCACAACCTCCTTGGCTCAGACTTGATGATATCCGCTCTGAGGGACGTAGGAAAGGAAGGAGATATGTTGGCGGTTCTCGGTCACAACACGTGGCAAGGCCCTTACTCTCAGGAGGAGGTCAACCGGAGATGAGGGTTTTTGGTTTAAGCACGTGGTGAACTTCAACATCCCAGCGTCGGTTTGGCTAGTTTTCAGGCACCTGACGGTTGAACTTTACTCTCTTGAGGAAGGTGGTGGTGAGTCAATGGGAATTTATTTGTCATCAAAGTCCGGTGTTTTATTACGGACTGTATGTCCAGTTTCATGGCTTTAGGATCGGTGCTTTGATCCTCATGGTGATGTGTCTAAACTAGATATGCGCCCTCTGGCGAAGAAGCCTTAGTCTGCACTCAGAAGTCCAATTATTTGGTGGCAACATGCAATGCTTAGAACTGCCATTCTAGTTAAGGCCAAATTTCCTTTGGATTTTAAGTCTTCGTATCACGAGGTCGAATTAGGGGTCAAGAGCCGGTCATTCCGGGTCGTGGAATGTACTTGTTCTCTTTGTGGTGAAAAATACATCGAAGTTTTAGTCGGGTAGGTAGGATCCAAGCAGTGTTCCTGGGTGATAGTAGATTACTTATTATGTATGAGTGGTTAAATCTCTCGTGAGATTAAAATCATGTATTCTAATTTGGTAAATGATAAGTTTTTGTTTGAGCCAAATAAACAGAAAAAAAAGAGAGAGCAGCGAGAGAAAAAAGTGAGCCATCGCTTCCTTTCCCATTCGGTTACATGAGCTTGTCTCTATATAGGATCTGTGTGAGGAAGGCTTATTGTTTTCATCTTCTTTTTGTTTTGTCTCTCTTTTTCCGTTCTTTTATCTTATGTTGTGACTAGATGATTTTTGGGAAGCAGATCTAGATCTAGATCTCATGTATGAAGTTTCGGTTAAAGTAAGACGGTGGTGGATTCCTTGTGAGGCGTGGTCTCTCCGCTTCTTCGGTGCTTTAGATTCTATGGATTGTTTGCGGGGCAATGGAGCTCTGCTCTTTTCCAGCTGGTGGCCCTTTGACTCCAGTCTGCTTGTGCATTCTTCGGTTGCTTCTGGTGGTGATCATGTTCGAGTTGAAGATTATACTCTTCCTTGATATCGTTAGCAACATAATCTTATTATGTTGGTCTTTAGGTTCTATTGTGGTACATGTTTAGGTTCTATTGTGGTCCGGGTTTGTTTCTCCGACTTTATTTATTTATAATCTTTTAATTATATTTTTTTGTTAAATCTATTGTTATTCAACTAAAGATTTTAATATAACATTAATAATATTGTGTTATTCATATGAATATCAATACTACTACCTACTTTCCAAATTACTTGTTGTTGTAGAGTAAAATTTTCGTTTCAAAATAAGTGTCGTTTTCGAATTTCAATGCAAAATTTAATGATTTTATATATCATTCTATTTTTTTATTGGTTGAAATGTGGTTAGATGTATAGTTAATGATATTTTTATTTTGAGAATATATAAAATTAAATATTTTTCTAATCTGTGTATAAAAACCTAAAACGACAACTAAAATGAAACGGAGAGAGTATGATTTAGAAGAATTTGAATAAATTTGGTAAAACGCATCAACTAATATCAATACTATGATTTGAAAGAGTTTGAATAAATTTGGTAAAACGCTTCAACGAGTATCAATACTATGATTTGAAAGAGTCTGAATAAATTTGGTAAAACGCATCAACTAAAATCTTACATCTTAACGTCAAAGTTTATAAACAATTTTTATTTTTATTTAAAGAAAATCAAAATTTCAAACTATACGAGATAATTCGTGGAATAATACAACAACTGTTACATCTTTTCCTTTTGTCAATTTAGTGATGAGTTACATCATAGGAACCAAGATTAAGATTAGGAAAAAAATAATCATGGACTCTGTCAAAATTCTGGATAAGCTTCATCATATCAAACTTATTTCATATTTACTGGCTAGAGAGATAACTGGGAAACCAAATGAACATTTAATAACTAGAAAGAAAAAGAACGTAGAAGCCCCTTGGTCCAGTCATTTGACTAAGATTTCATTAATTATTCTACACCAAGATGTTTGGGTTTCAAATCTTAGAATAGGCCGAATTATATGAATAAATGGAGAAAATGTTTACAAAAGATCTGTAGAATGGCACAAAGAATACCGTTAAGGGTAGATCCGATAGGGACGGTTGCAGTCAGACGTGAATTTTCATAAGGCTGATAGAATTATTGACTGTAAAATCGTCTGCAATATTTCTAATAGTTTGTAATATCATTATCTAGTGTTAAAAGTGAGAAAAATAACAGATATAATAAGTTCACCGCATTTGACATTTGCATTTTTTTCCTTTAATTAAAAACCAAATTTTTACCCAAAAAATCCCAGATTTCTTCATAAGGTAAACAATTTTTTTCATAAGGTTGAATTATATTTCACATTGGAAACATTTTAAAATCTTTTAGAATTGAGTTCACTTCTATTATAAAAATCAAATGATACAGCATTGACTATACAAATACATTGACAAATATTTGAAGAGAAATTCGGAGACATGTACATAACAGAAAAAAATATTAATTACATACACATAATGAGTTGATGGTTATGATATTGTCTATATATTATGTATTAATGACAAAACTATCCAGCGCGTGTGTTTTCAATAGTCAAGTGTTTTTTTATATTCTGTCTATTGTTGTGAAGATTATAAATGAGACAAAACTTTGTGCGCATCATAGATCACTCATCTGAAGAATGAAATAGTGAAACAAAAATCATTGAAAGAAACAAAAACGACAATAGTTTCAAGAACGGTTATGAGTGGAGATCGGCGACGGTTTCGTTCGTGTTACTCGAACGCAACAATAAACGATACATGAGTCTGATTATTGATTTGTTCATCTGCTTTTATTACTATAGAAATGAAAACTTTGGAGAAGATAAGAGTTACTATTATGATGTACTATTCTATTTTAGTATGAAAATAGAATAAAATATAAAAATGTTTTTAAGTGTTTTTGTTAGGTTCAATAGTATTAGATAAACATTCAAGCGATTAATGATTTGATGATCCAAATCACATGTTCTATTACACCTTCAGATTCTTATCCATTATCTTTGGAGAAAATGAACAATTCAAACTAAATGTAGCATAGAATTAGAAGGATGTGTGTTAATCTTATGATTATATTATATAATGTATATTATAGTATAATTTTTCACATAGTAGCATACACTAACTAAACTTCATGTACGGTTTGTATATATTACCTTTCAATAAGTGACATCCCTTTAAGTGCACCAATTTTATCATATATTTTTTCTAGCATTGAACAACACTTTCTCGCAACAAATACAATCTATGTATGATAATTGCTTTAACGAAACATATGGTGATATGTTGGGTTAACTATTGTCTACACTATATAATGTGTACTATAATATGGCTTTCATACGTTGGAATAACCTTAGTTAAGTGTGTATACATTTCATCGATAGTATCTTCCAATAATTTCGTAACCCATAATTTCATCTGTTTTATCATGTATTTTTTTTCTGCGGACTATACATTCTTGCAATTGCTACAACTCATTTGTAATACCTTATAGGGTAAAGCATTTTAATTTGGGAGGCGCTAAGTATGGTTGTCGTTTCAGACTATACTACATGTTGTATACTATAGTACAATACAACACAGTTCTCTTACCCTTGATTAAGTGTATATATGTTTTCTATATAGTATAATCCAACAATTTTGAGCACTTTAAGATCACCAGTTGTATCATGTTTTTCTTTTGCAATCAATATATAACTTGTGCTAAGCACTTACAGTTTCTACTTTAAAGTTTTGTTCACATATTCCAACGTTTATTACATGCGCATTAAACTCAAATACGGATACAAAACATTTGTTACTATATTGTGCATCACAAATAGAATAGTTGAAATGGAGTAAACATATATATCTTCTAAATAGGTTTACTATTAACTATTTTTTTGTTGACAACGCACCCAATCACTGCATTAGACCCTACGTACTTCAGCATTCTTGTAAAAGGGAATGCAATAATCCACGGTTGTGTTGACCCAATACTAAACACACATGAACATCTATAGCAATATGTAAATTATTCTGCATCATTCTATACAATGTTTATAGTATATATAATGTTTCGAAACCTGACCAACTATGTTCATAGGTTTATTGTATAGTTAACTACTCTGATGTCGAGTTTGTTAGGATCGCCAATGGAGTATTGTCGTAAGTATATCGGCTTCATCATTTGAAAAAGTTGTTCTTTTATGATTTATTTGTATTGGCCCTTTGGCCGTTTCTAGGACTATACTATGGTATTTTCAGTATAGTCGCTAGACCATTTCATTTAAACGTGTAGCTTTATTTTTCTCATGCTCACGCGCACGCGCCTAAGGGAGAGAAAGGGAAACTTGATAGTTTAATTGTCCCATCGTTCACCACAGTACTGTTCTATGGCTATATTCTTAATTCATGAGTCTCATATGAATATTGAGCAAATTGACCCATATTGAAATATCTAAACAAATTATATATCTTAAATTGTAAATTCAGGATGTGACTGGTATAAACGGAGTGGTTTTCGGTGCGGCTATGGAAGTTTGCGAATGTGGGTGGTTGCGGTTTTAAGTGTTATTAAGTGATTTACAAGATTGGTATATTGGTTAGAAATTGGTGTGTTTGCAATATATTTATAACTAATTGACTATCAAATGCAACATCGGTTTATTAATAAATTAATAATATTAAAACTTTATATAATTATAAATTATTTAAAATCATATTATTATAATATATATAAATTTTATTTATAAAATCATAATATTAAATTATTAAAAATATATATTTATATATTATTTTCTAAATCTATAGTAAATATATTTTTAAAAGAATTTATGATAAAAATTAAAATATAAAATTAAGTATTTATGTTTTCTAAATTTTAAAAATTTAATTACATATTTTAATTTTAATATAATTTTTTTTATTTTACTATTTACTCTCTCGCAACCAGAAATGCTAGTTGAAGCCATCTTTTGACTTTGAGAAGTTTGGAACGGTTTGTAGTGATTTATAGTTTTTTTTTGTTTATTGCAAAACGGAAACAACCGCTACCGACCGCAAATGTTGTAAAATAGCAACAACCACTACCAACCGCAAAAACTGCATTTGTGAATGGTAGCGGGAAAACCATTCGGCCCCTCAATCAAAGTATTTGGAGCTTTTCTATATAATATTGACTGGTGTAAACGTAGCGGTTACTTGTGCAGTCATGGAAGTTTCCGAATGGTTGTGGTTTCAATTTACACGACTGGTACATAGATTATAAATTGATGCGTTTCCGAGGTACTTATGACTGGTTGTCTACCAAAATGTAACAGCGGATTGTTAATAAATTAACAATATTAACACTTTATACAATTATAAAATATTACAAATCATATTATTATTTATTAAAACTGTCTTTATAAAATCATAGTATTAAAATTATAAAAACGATTTTTGGGTATATATATTATATATATGTATTTATATATTAATGTCTAAAAATTATAGTAAATATATTTGTTTTAAAGTTTTATAATAAAAATTAAAATATAATATGAGAAAATTTCAGTTCTACCACAAGTTTGATACCACTTTTCAAATTTATTATTAATGAATGACTATTTGCAAAAATACCCTAAAACTATGATAAAAATAGACTAAACTAATTTTCTAAATATTTATAAAACATTTAGAAACTCAACCCGCACCATTTAACATTAAACCCTAAACTATAATCACTAAAGTGTAAAATCAAATGTTAATATATTTTTGATTGATGGTATTTTTGAAAAGCGGTACTTAATTTGTGGTATTCTTAGCAATTTCTCAATATAATATTAATTATTTATATTTTCTAATTGTTCAAAATTTAATTAAATCTTTTTATTTAACTTTCTGAAAAATATATTTTATTTTTCCCCCAACCAGCCGCAACTGCAAACTTAATGAGACTTAATGAGAGTCAACTTTTGATTTTTAAAGATTTTAAGTGATTATTACAAAATGCCAACAACCGATATCATCGTAAAGAGATACCAACCGCAGAAAGCTGATTTTGCGGATGATATGAGAGAAACTAGTCTGGCCAATTACATAAGAATATCCATCAAAACCCCAAAAATTGATCTAACTTGCAACATATTGATTTGTACTTTGTACTAGTATTGCAGTCGTGACCAACAAAAAAAAGCCTCGAAGGGAGTACTCATAAACAACCCATATCAATCAAATCCATGTTACCGTTAAACCAACTATCAACATCAAAATCGTCCATTAGAAAATCGCCCAGCTGAGAATTATCCATCATTGGATCAAAACCAAAACTCTCAGTTTTGGCATTCTTGTTATCCTTTTCCAAAAAAAAATCAAACTTAAAATCACTTGATTTAACAACCGTATCTGCAAAAATATCTGAGATGGACGATGTCATCAACGGATCTTCCAACATTCTATCAATTGTACCCTCTTCATCATCATCATCATCACAACCAAAACCGAATGCTTTCTCCACAACAGTTCCCATATATACCACTTCGCCACTTGCCTCAGTATCCTCTCCCGGAGACTCGGACGAGAGCTTGGTTAAATCTTCTACTGCCTTGTCTTTCTGCTTACTTGACCCACACGTTTTATTAAAACCTACCTCGACCACCTCTTTTTTGGTCCAATCGGTTTGGTTTACTTGACCCAATTGTTCTTCAAAGCTTGCTTTGGTTTTCTGATAAGCCTCTGCTGCTGCTTCGACAGTATCAAACGTTCCAAGCCACATTCTCTTTTTCTGAAACGGATCTCTTATCTCCGCCGCAAATCTACCCCATGGTCTGCGCCGTACACCTTTGAAGCCCGACGATGATTTCCTATTTCCGGTGACTTTTTCTAAATTTGAATTCGACCGTTCGATCAGTGTGGGGACACATATCTTTAGGACATGAAGCTTCGATTGTTTTTGTTTGGTCGGATCGCGAGTATTATCGCTAGAGATGACTTCATCTTCGCTAGAGGATTCTGTGGCGTATGGATCGTTACATACTACACGGACTGATTTAATCAAGCTGAGATCAATTTTTTTGTGTGGTTACTGATCATTGCTCTTCCCGGACAGAAAATCTTACAAAAAAATATAAATAAATATAAAAACCCCAAAAGTGATCGAGTTTTGATTTCATGATAGTACGATTTGAACAAGGAAACGTAGGGATTCATTACCTTTGAATTGATATGTATTAATATCGTGAAATTAAGAGGTTATTATATGCAGAGGAAGCTAGAAGAAAAAAAAAAAACCGAACCAGACCTCATAAATGGTAAATATATAAATTCGCTTTGTTTTTTTTTTTTTTTTGTAATATTTCTTTTAAGATATAGTCGGGGAAACTGAAATCTTGAGCGTATAAGCATAAAATCGGGAAAATCGTTTATTGCCTTTTCCAAAAGTTCCGTCTCTAAAACCTGGAAATATATGGTTAGTGAGAAAATATATATCAGCGAAAGATTTATGAGAAAAATCTCTAGAGTGAAGAGGATATATTATGTTTATATATCAATAGGATAACGTTATATGGCATCCGGTTGGCGGTTTGTTCTTGTAGTTTGGTTTGATTTTGTTTGGTTAGTTCAATTTTGGTTTATTCCCATTGTGAAAATATTACCAAACTAAATTTAAAGGGTTTTAGTACGGTTTGATATAACCTTTTTATTTCAATATAGGTATATATTATATTATTTTGTCAAACTAAAATAATTTTGTTGTTAATCGGTTTATTCCGTTGGATTCTATAGATAAATCAATTATATTTGAGAAAAAAAAAGATAATCGTTATAGATATATATATACTATAATGGCCCAAGTAAAATCCAACACAAAAATAAACTACAACTACAACCATAATTAAAATAAGAACAGAAAACTAATCAGTTTAAAAGTGCTAAACCAAATCAAACTAAAAACCAGAATAATTTTATATTTTTGTTGATCGATTTGAATTTTAAAACTGAAGCAAACAAAACCACAAAAAAAAAATCGGTTTTGTTTATTTTGGCCACTAATTTTTCGAAGAAGTAGAAGAGTAATATATTGCGTTTATCAAACAATAATAAAAAAAAGAAAACAGCCAAATAATACTTCAATTTTCAAATATTAATCATTTTAACTCTTATTTTTTTGTTGACTCAACCATTTTAGAAACCCATAAAAGTTAACTGTTAAACATGTAAACTTCTATTAATTCGCTAAACGACGTCGTTCTAAAAACTGATTAAAACTTCTTCTTCGACATTAATATCATTATTCTCAGCCTTATTACCATTCTGATCAGTCTCATTATCATCTTTATTATGACCTTCATCGACTTGATTCAGTTGGTCAATCGTAACTTCTCTAGTTTTACTAACACTTTTCATTTCAGGTCTCTCAGTATGACAAATCCAAAGTAACCCATCTTCCTAAGCGTCCTCTGCATCGTCAATGGCCCAGTTTTAGAGATTAGAGGATTGAGAAATTAGAGAATTAGACAATCTAGAGTTTTTAATTTAGAGCTCTGGTTTCACGAAAGAGAAAATGATTTAAGTGTTTACAGATACAAAACGACGTCGTTTCGTTAATGTTTAATCAATTTTTGAAACGACGTCGCTTAGCGAGTTAACAGACGTTTACGAGTTTAACAGTTGACTTTTCCGAATTCTTAAAATGGCTCAGTCAACAAAAAATGAAAGTTAAAATGGCTAATATTTAAAACTTGATATCTCAAACAAGAGTTGAAAATTTTTTTGGCTTTAGTTTGAAACTTTGAGGTTTTTTTGGTCTTTCTCAAAAATATAAACATGTTCAATGTTAAGCATGTCCACCTCAGCAAATTAAATAAGCCTATAGAATATGGACATCTCGTTCTCTAACTTACTCTTTTCATCTCCTCATTTGCAAACTGGTATATTACAATAAAATTGTTATGAAACCAGTATATGGATCACTCATAGCCTTAGGCCCATCTGAGGTTCACCCCATTAGTGTGTCGGCCATAGGCCCATCTATTGCCTTAGGCGGTTTAAACTTCTGTATGTTTTCTATTTATGTTATGCTTATGTATTCCTATATAAACACATCCTTATGATATGAATAAAGCATCCTTTCACAACACGTTATTAACACGAGTAGTCTCTAAGAAACCCTAAGCTATTCGCCGCAAACCCTAGTCTCTCTCTAAAAAGGAAATTTCGACCAAGAACCCTAAACCTAATCCCTGGCGCCTCCCTCCTTCTTTCTCAGCCGTTTGCGAGTTCAAACCTATATAAAGACAACCTAAAACCTCTACTTACTAACCGTGATACTTGTTCCAAGAAGTAGAACCTAAAAGAAGTCGGTTCGTGAGGTGCAAAGGAGGTGCGAGAAAGCTTGTAGCTTGTGAGGTGTGTAGCGGTTCCAAAGCGACTTGTAGCTTGTGAGGAACAACTCCCAAATCCCTCTCTAAGGTGGTCCAGTCAGATCCAAAGGTGTTCTAAGGTAAAGACAATCAAAACTCTAAAGAGATAAATTGGATTGCTTAAAAGTATAAGAACCCTAGTTTAAACCTAGTTGCAATCGATTTATTCATGAGTTTAAAACCTTAGAATTTTATCAATCAAGTGCTTAAAAGAACAATCTATAGTGTCATATCTTGCTTGATTTGTTTGCTAACAAACCATAAGTTGAATCCGAATCATCTAAGGGCCTTGAAACCCTAATTATCACTCCTTTAAAACCTATTTGTTCTTCACATAATTGATTGATTGTTTGTGCATTGTAAAACCTAATCCTATTGTCGATCAAAGGGCTTTGAAAACCCTAGTTTGATTCGCCCATATCATGGATAGGTTGCTAGAAAGTTGTTTCTCATACTCATTGGAAACCCTAGCCGTAATCATGCATGAACCCTAGAACCATATTTTCCTTTTCCGGTTAACTTGATGCATTGTCGAGTTTGATTGTTTTGGAATGTTTCCATATTTGTTTGATTGAGAGTTTAGGTTGATAGAAATAAAAGTAAAACCTAAATCTCGAATTTGGAAAGTTCCCTAAAGACATAAGACCTAAAATTTAGAAAATATGAGACTTTAAGAAAATTTCCATTTTGGATTGTTTCCATATTGCTTGTTTTGAGAGTTTAGGTTGATAGATTGATTGAAAACCCTAAATTCAAAATTGGAAATTCTCTAAAGTTATAAGACCTAAATAAAAATTTGGATGATATGAGAATTTAGCAAAATTTCCATTTTCAAAATTTCCATTTTTCAAAATTTCCATTTTTTTGAAATTTTCCATTTTTGAAAATTTCAATTTTTGAAAGTTTCCATTTTTGACTTTCATGAATGTTAGGGTGATAGATTGGTTGTACATACACCCATGAACTTGAAATTGGAAATTTTAAAGGCTAAACCCTAAAATATGGATTGCTTGAAATTTTAGGAAAGTTTCCATTTTGATGATCTTATGAAAGTTAAGATGTTAGATTGCTTGTGATTACACTCACATGAACTTGGAAACTTAATATTTTCAGACCTAAAATTTTGATTGTTTGAGTTCAAGAAAATTTCCATTTTGATTTTAGGAAAATATCCATTTTTGATCATTAGGCAATATTTCCATTTTTGATTCATATGCATGATCATGGTCGAACCGTCCCACCCGACCCCGACCTGGTCGACCTGTCCGTACAATCTCGACCAATCTAAAGGCCTTAGAATCATACTTAAAGTGTTAAGATGATCATTGTAATGCTTATTGGCCGCATATGAATACTTGTTTGATCATATATATTGCTTGATTGATCATACCATTTGCTTGCTTGATTATTGAATCCTAAAATGAGTTACATATGATTTGCAGATGTCGAACATATGCAATCTAGACTATGCTGCCCTGCATCTCTCCGGAGACAATTACTTGCAGTGGGCGCTTGATATAAAGATCAACCTGATCATTCGCCATCACCTCACCGAAGGTCTCAAGGACCAATACCTTACCATTGAGGACCCTCTGGATCTTTGGCGCGCACTAAAGTCTAGATACGATCACCAAAGGACAATGCTGCTGCCAAAGGCCACATATGAGTGGAGAAACCTCAGGATCCAAGACTTTAGGTCTGTGGACAAATATAACTCAGCACTCTTTAAGATAGTCTCCAAATTGAGACTATGTGGTGAGACTGTATCCGAGAAGGATCTACTAGAAAAGATCTTCTCCACATTCCATTCGAGCAATGTGTTATTACATCAACAATACCGAGAAAAAGGTTTCACCACCTATGTTGATTTGATCTCTTGCTTATTATTGTCCGAGACAAACAATGAGTTGCTAATGAGAAATAGTGAGATGAGGCCTCCTGTTTCTACTCCATTACCTGAAGCCAATAAGGCCGTTGGAGATAAGAAAGAAAGCAACCACGTCCAAGGAAAAAACCCACACGGTCGTAACGTGGTAGGAGGGGACGTGGTCGACATGGGCAAACCGCGGGTAATCAGTCCTCGGGTAACCGATGGAACAAGTCTGGTCGAACCATGATCAATCGTGGGTTCGGCCACGGACCCAGAAACGGTCATGGTCGAGGGCGAGGATGAGGTGGTATATCTAAACCACCCCACTCGACCAGATCTGTGTGCCTTAGATGCGGCATGGATAACCACTGGGCCAAAACTTGTAGAACCCCCAAACACCTTTGTGACCTTTATGAACAAAGCTTAAAGGGGAAGAACCCAGAAGCCCACATGGTCCAGGACGAACATGGTGATTTCAACCCTGAAAAAGATGATCTCATGGATTTTGAAACTTCAGATTGCTTGAAATAAAGACCTAGATTTCGACATCATATCATATTGTTTGCTTTACCCCATTTTTATGACTTTATTGTTGTTTTGGATTCTTGTTTTGGTGTTTTGAACTTAATATTATATGCAAGCCTATTTTATATCTCTGAGTCATGAATCATTTCTTGAATAGAATGGATACACTTGTGGTGGATAGTGGATCAAGCCACACGATACTTAGAGATAAGAGATATTTCATCAATCTCATTATGCAAAATGCCAATATACATACTATTGCAGGCACGGCCAGCCTCATTGAAGGCCACGGCCAAGCTTATGTGTTGTTGCCTAAAGGCACACATCTAGAGATACCTAATGCCTTATACTCACCCAGCTCTAAGAGAAGCTTATTGAGCTTTAAAGATATAAGATTGAATGGTTTTCACATTGAAACCATGGGTGAAGGAACCAGAGAGTTCTTACATATTACTCAGATCACCCAAGGCATTAAAAAGGTCCTACAAATCATACCTTCAATCTCTACTGGTCTATATTATACAAAGACTTGTATAGCAAAAGTTAATACCTACGAGATGACCACTTTATGGCATGACAGGCTCGGCCATTTTGGTTCTAACATGATGCGAAAAATTAATCATGAACTCAAAAGGGCACACGTTGAAAAGAGTTATTCCCAATAATCTCACATGTGAAGCATGTTCACAAGGGAAACTCATTGTAAGGCCATCACCGACCAAGGTGAATAAAGAAATGATAAACTTTCTTGAAAGGATCCAAAGAGACATATGTGGATCAATACACCCACCTTGTGGGACTTTTAGATATTTTATGGTGCTTATTGATGCATCCACGAGATGGTCCCATGTATGCCTACTATCCACACGAAATATGGCATTTGCCAGGCTACTTGCCCAAATCATAAGACTGAGAGCACACTTTCAAGACTTTCCTTTAAAGACTATACGTCTAGACAATGTTGGTGAATTTACATCCCAAGCTTTCAATGATTTTTGTATGTCCATGGGGGTTAGTGTGGAACATCCCGTGGCACATGTCCATACACAAAATGGATTGGCTGAATCATTCATCAAAAGAATACAGTTGATAGCTCGACCATTACTCATGAGGTCTCGACTTCCTGTATCAGCTTGGGACCATGCAGTGTTACATGAAGCTGAATTAATTCACATTAGGCCATCTAGTGAACATAAATATTCACCATCCCAACTCATTACGGGTCAAGAGCCAGATATATCCCATATTAGAATATTTGGTTGTGCCGTTTATGTACCAATAGCTCCAACACAGAGAACCAAAATGGGACCTCAAAGGAGGATGAGAATTTATGTTTGATTGACTCTCCCTCAATTATAAAGTATCTAGAGCCTACTACTGGTGATCTATTCAAGGCCAGATACATGGACTGCCATTTTGATGAGTCCAAATATCCGACCTTGGGGGAAGAGAATAGCAAGCTGGTCAAAGAAATCGAATGGCATAGACCATCAGAATCTTGGCAAGATCCTCAGACTAAAGATTGTGACTTAGAAGTCCATATGATTCTCCATTTACAAATGCTAGCCAATCAATTGTCAGATTCATTTGCTGAACCAAATATAGTGACAAGATCACATATTCCAACTTGTAATGCACCAATAAGAGTAGAAGTCCAAGAATGACAAAACCAAGTTGCTACTGAGTCTAGACAACGTTTGAAACGTGGTAGACCAATTGGTTCCAAAGATAAAACCCCTCGAAAACAAAAGAATGGTGCTAAGAATAGAAAAGGAAACGAGGGAAGTGAAATAATAATTCCAGACTTGGATATGGTCGAAAATGATCTGGAAGTACCACGGACGTACCAGACCGTACCACGGTCATACCAGGACGTACCGCGTGTGTACCAGACTGTACCGAGGACGTACCAGGATGTACACGTACCATGGACGTACCAGAACGTACCCAGGACGTACACGTACCACGGTCATGACAGAATGTACCACAGACGTACTAGGACATACCACTGTCATACCAGACCGAACCATGTACATACCCGATCCGACCATGCTCGACCAGCATACCGTGGTTGACTCGTCTGTACCAGAAATAGTTTGGGACGCCAAATCTAAGGGTACTGATGATCCTGATAACATGAGATTTCAATAAACTATATATTGTCTGGAACACAATGGAACAGAAAGAATATCGACGTCGATGATATATTTGCATACAAAGTAACACTTGAACTAATGGACGAGGATCATGAACTCACATCAATCTTAGAGTGCACTCAACAATCAGATTGGATCAAATATAAAGACGCCATTAATGTGGAGTTAAACTCTTTAAAGAAGAGAAACATATTTGGACCAATAGTGGTCACACCATATGATGTTAAACCAGTAGGGTACAAATGGGTCTTTGTAAGAAAGAGAAATGAGAAAGGAGAAGTTGTGAGATACAAAGCAAGGCTTGTAGCACAAGGATTCTCGCAAAGACCTGAAATAGATTATGAGGAAACATATTCCCCTGTGGTGGATGCAACTACATTCAGATTCTTGATCAGTCTGGCTATAAAAGAAAACTTGGATCTGCATCTGATGGATGTAGTAACTACATACCTTTATGGACCACTGGATAATGAAATTTATATGAAAGTCCCAGAGGGCATTGAGCTCAACGACAAGAAAGGATCTCGAGATCAGCATTGTATTAAGCTGAACAAATCCTTCTATGGATTAAAACATTCAGGTTGAATGTGGTACAATAGACTAAGTGAATACTTAGTGAAAGAAGGCTATAAGAATGATCCAATCAGCCCTTGTATCTTCATAAATAAATTCGATAACCAAGGCTGTGTAATCATAGCAGTCTATGTGGACGACCTGAACATAATTGGAACCTCTGGAGAGATTGCCCAAACGGTTGAATACCTCAAAAGAGAATTTGAGATGAAAGACTAAGGAAAGACTAAGTTCTGTTTGGGATTACAGCTTGAGTACATAAAAGATGGAATCCTTGTGCACCAAGAGGCTAAAAAGTACTCAAGAGGTTCAACATGGACGGATCACACCCATTGACCAGTCCCATGGTCGTGAGATCCCTTAGTCCAGGAACCGACCCATTCTGAGCAAAGATGGACGATGAAGAAGTCCTTGGTCCGGAAGTGCCTTACCTCAGTGCCATTGGGGCATTAATGTATTTGTCTAGCCACACTAGACCGGACATTTGTTTTGCTGTGAACTTATTGTCTATATTCAGCTCTTGTCCGACCCAAAGGCATTGGAATGGGGTTAAACATGTTCTGCGATATTTGCAAGGAACCAAAGACCTTGGTTTGTTTTATAATAACCAGAACAAAGAATGTTTACTTGGCTTTGCTGATGCAGGTTATATGTCCGACCCACATTGTGCTAGATCCCAAACCGGCTATGTCTTTACATACGGAGGTACAGCCATTTCTTGGCGTTCCATGAAGCAAACCATTGCTGCAACCTCATCAAACCATTCGGAGATCTTAGCAATACATGAGGCGAGTCGAGAGTTGGTATGGTTGAGGTCGATGACCAACCATATACGAGTGGACAGTGGTCTATCCGTTGGAACTGATCCAGCAACCGTCCTATACGAAGATAATGCAGCCTGCATCGCCCAAATCAAAGAAGGTTACATCAAGGGAGATCGGACCAAACATATCTTGCCCAAGTTCTTCTTCACACACGAATTACAGAAGGCTGGAGAAGCACAAGTGGTCCAAGTCCGTTCAAGCGACAATTCAGCAGATCTTTTCACCAAGTCACTGCCCACATCTACCTTGAGGAAGCTCACGCACCAGATTGGCATGCGTCGGCTCAGAGACCTTCTATGATGTCCAAATCAGGGGGAGTCCATGTGTTGTACTCTTTTTCCTCTCCATGGTTTCCATTTTTCCCATTGGATTTTGGTTTTCTTGGAGAGGTTTTAATGAGACAACATTAAGCATGGTACAAATCCTATATGGTTATGGCATCCAAGTGGGAGTGTTATGAAACCAGTATATGGATCACTCATAACCTTAGGCCCATCCGAGATTCACCCCATTAATGTGTCGGCCATAGGCCCATCTATTGCCTTAGGCGGTTTACACTTATGTACGTTTTCCATTTATGTTATGTTTATGTATTCCTATATAAACACATCCTTATGAAATGAATAAAACATCATTTCGCAACAAAAATCACTATATCTCTTCATTTCCTCTTTTGCAAAAAAATTACTACAAACATCATGCAACCTCCTATCTAACTATGGGCTTCCGTTAAATTTTTTTATATATGGGGTTACGACTCCTAGTTTGCATCAAAAACAATATATTTATTCATTTTTACTCGTCACTTCATTATATATATATACTTCATGATTCATAAACTGTGGATATCAACAAGGGCGGATCTACATTCCAAAATAGTTGCAGCTGTCACCACAAAAAGAACTAAATTTATTTGCAGCTAAGTTGTCCAAAATTCTCTTTTGCCCCCACTAAATTGAGTTTCGAATCCCCACCTGCCCCAAAATTAAAATAAGAACAGAAGTACATCTGTTGGAAATAATATCCTATATTGAAAATATGAAAGATATTTAAGTAATATATAAGAGACTTGGAAACCTTTATTTATTGTTAATTAGTTTTAAAGTTGAAAGCCGAAAGGCGTAACATAATCACTACAGGAAATACATGATTAACGACGACACATTTTATAGTTAATTCGTCGTAAAAGAAGCTTTACGACGAATTAACAATGAAACTCATTTCGTCGTTAAACATTCGTCGTAACGCATATTTTCTCGCTATATCATCGTAAAGTTACGAGGAAACGTTTCGTCGTAAAGTAAAGGTAAATATGTCATCGTAAAAGCCACGTAAGGTTTCCATGTAAAGAACACGCTAACTTTCCATGTAAAGTACATGTAGATATTTCCTCGTAAAATACATGTAAGATTTTCCTCGTAAAGTTCACGTAAACGTTTCCTCGTAAAGTACACGTAAGAGGTTCCTCGTAAAATTCACGTAAAAGTTTCCTCGTAAATAACACGTAAAAGTTTCCTCGTAAAGTAGACGCTATATATTTCGAAGTAAATTCCTCTTTAAGTATTTTTAGATTTCCTCGTTACAATGTTGAAACTTAGCTACGAATTTGCCTCGATTCTTTATTTTTTACAATATTAAAATATAATCAAATTATTTATAAATTTATTTCAAATTGATAAAAATTAAATTATAAAATCAATACGAAAATAATTTATAAATATTTAAGTTTCAAATTTATAATACAATAAAAAGAAAAAAAAACTAAGGGTCGTTGTTGTTCTGCATCTCCTCGAAGTATTCTCGACTTCTCCTCTCTACTGCTTCCTCATCCTCATGTTTGTGGGGTGGCTCTGGAACAGGATTTTGTCTCTGCATCTCCGCCAACATGGCCTCCCATTGAGGATTTTGAGCTGCTATAAGGTCTAGAAAACCCTCGACTAAACCCATACGAGTTGGGAACGCAGACCGCGTCGAGTTTAACTCGGAACACAGCTGAGTGACTTCATCATCTCGTCTCTGACCATAAGACGATGTCACTCTTGGAACATCGTTGACGGAACCCATCCCCAATGTACGTCCAATTTTCTTAGGGACAAACTTTAAAGAAAAGACAAATGTTAGTTTGAAAAAAATGGATTAAATTAATAATAATAAAAAAAAACTTAAAATTTTTTTACCTCCTCGTAAATCTGATCCACTTCAGCTGTGGATAATGTGACCGGTATTCAATCAGGGGACTGATGGGTCAGCTGGGTTTGGCACTCTTCAATCTGAGCAACTACGTCGTTGTAGATTTGCTCGGACCTAAGATCTACAAATTCCCCAACTTTGTTCTTGTAGGTCCTCTCGTAAAGATCCTTAAGAGACGAGAGTTCTCCCGTCTCTTTGGCCTAAAAACCATTTAAGAAATTTAGAATATATTAAAAATAATTAAGTAATTAAAATATTTACCATATCCAAACGGACACCGGCGTGGGGTTTTTGACCTGTAGAGTGAAGCATCGGCCCATTGCCGTGCTCTTCTTTCGTCATACGGGAGGCGGAACAACTGTTGGCAACTCTAATGGACAATGGCAACTTCCAATAACGGGTGAGGCCATCCCACACATCCTTGGTGAGCTCAGCAGGTTGTCCCTGCTCATAGCCTTTCACGGTCCAACAATCGACCTTTTGCCTTCCCGATAAACGCTTTCTTCACCCTCTCGTGCACCCCTAAGGACCACTGATATTTTTACTGTAACAGAAAAATTAGATTAATAATTAGTTTAAAAATAAAAAAGTTTTATATAATAGAAATATAATTAATTAATATTTACAGCAAACATTTTAAACCACATCTTTCTCACGTGGCGCGGCATCAGTTTCCATTTCGGATGAGCTTCAGATAAGTAGCCTTTGATCACCTCGGTTACGTTCCGAGCGACAGAACCGTCAACCCCAAACGTGGAAAAAACAAATTGAAAGTATAAATTAATTATATATTATTGTTATAAAATAATTGCACAATAAAAATGTAACGTACAACAAAGTTTCTTCCGCTCGGTCGGGTCTAAGACTGATAAACCTTCTCTGTCTGGCTGAGCGAGAAGGTCCTCGGCGGTGTGCATAGAAAAAGGATCACTCGGCGGCACCTACAAATCAGGATGAATCCCGGCCGCCATCGGAGGAGGTGCCTCCTCTAGAATATGATCATGATGCGCGGGCATCGGAGGAGGTGCATCAAACAGAGGAACCGGTGGTGCAAGATAGGAAGTAACCGGTGGCGCACGAAAAGGCAGTGAGTGGAAACTCTCTGAGAAAGCTGAGAGTCGGGGACAATATCCAGAACCGAAGAACTAGGAGCTGAAGAAGATGATGCGTCTATACGACTACCAGTGATGCAAACTGGATCAGCCTCAACTTCAAGGATTTGAAGACCACGTTTGGAATAATTATGTCAGTGCTTGAAGTGTGTTTTCATGGGTCATTCATAGAACTGACAGGTTTGATCCATGAGGTATTGGACCGAGAGAAGAAGAATGCTCTTGGAACGTCCTTAAAACAACATGTTATTAGGAGATCAATGGAGCAGAGTGTTACATGGACTAAGGGGGATCTCCTCACGTCCTACCTGAACCAGAAAGAGAGCAAGGACATGCTGAAGTTGGTCATAGACGAGCACAAGGTTGTTATGGTCGAATATGGTCCATATCGACCTAAAAAGAAGAAAGACCGGCCTGCTTGGTTCAAAATGAGCCTACTAATTTATTTTAAATGTTTTAGAATTTTCTTAAGTGTTAACCCATTAGGGGTTGGTTTTATAAATCCATTAGGGGTTGGTTTTATTTTTTATTTTTAGATTAGTATTAATATTTTTCTAATTAGGGTTTTTGATTTTGTCTTTATAAGCCAAACACAAGACCATATGTAATTACACCACTCTTTTTAATAAAACCAGAGCTTTTGGATTACCTTTGTCTCTTTGGGGACCTTCTATCTTTTTTATTCACGTGGTCAAGCTTGTTCATATTATTGAGCATTCATTCGTCACTAGGAAGATTGCTCTTCTGTTTATGTGATTGTCCATCAGGCAACAACAAAGCAAGGTTGCTCTCGCAAATAACTGTAACAAAACAGCAACTAAGTCTTTCGCAGCTTAGTTGTGAAGTTCATCACGTCCATCCCAGAGTCTCAAAGCTTTAGGATTCATTCCACCCTCCTTCAAGTGATTCTTGGGAGAGATAGCCTATCCAAGGTTGTATCAAGTGGTATCAGAGCCTCTTGAAGGTTCAGGATTTGATTTCTTAACTTAGATCACGTGTTCATCATATATCTAGCAATCTTCTACGATTCTTATAGAAAACATGAAGGGAAGGCTAAACAACCAGCAACAAAGGCACTGTTGCAAGGAAGAAGAAAAGCGATCCAGATTCCACCATTCTATGTAGAGCTTGATCCAGACACATATCTAGAATGGGAGAAGGATGTGGATTTCTTTTAAATACATCAAACACACTAAGGAGAAGAATTTTACATCTAGCAACTACTGGCTTAAGTGGGTATGTACTTGATTGGTGGTATCAGATTGCTAACAAAAGGAAACGCTGTGGAGAGTTGCAGATTTCTTCTTGGTATGAGATGAAGTTTGTCATGAAAAAAGGTTTGTAGCTAAGAGTTATGGTCAAACTGACTTGGAATGGTTGCAAAGCCAATTTAGATCAGATAAAGAACTTATTAGGACATTCATAGATGAGCCAAGGACCTACTATGGTCTTGAGGCACAAAGAAAGTCCCAGCTACTGCAAACACATCTTGTCTATCTTGATTATTTGCAGAACACACAGTTCAAAGAAAACCTCCGGAACATGATAGATCAATCACTCACTGCACTGGTCCAAAATCAACCAAAGAGGTCAGTTCCACGACCAACCTCAGGAGTTGATGAGCTAAGCTATTACCAGAAGGAACCAAAGAGAAGAAATTAGAAACTGCAACAAAACCGGCTGAGAAAGAGCAAGATATTGAATCAAAACAAGAGGAGAGATTACGAGACATGTGTGGTCACGTGATTGACCTAATCAAGGCTGAAAAAGCAAGCTTGATGAGGCACTTATAGTTCATAAAGAGTCACTTGAGACTTTGATTAAACAAGGTGGATTCATTAGATCTTTTTCTTGTGATTTACTGATATAACCTTTTGTATGTGTTCATTTCAATTTGTGGATCATCTGAGGTTTTCCAAGGGGCTGCAACACCTTATATTTGAAACAGGAGGAGAGGCACAAGGACTTACAAGCATTGAAAACGTGCTGATGCAGAAAGCAACTGCTATACACGAGCCAATAATCCTTAAAGAACAAGATTTGAGGTCAGATCCTTTTGAAGGAGGAGAGGAGAGTGTAGTTCAACATAAAATCCAAAGAAAGGGGAAGGAAAGCAAGGCGTGGCTATATGCTTTAGTCAAGGACTTGCAAACGTGGCCACATCATCCTAAGCCAAAATAATTTGCTAAGTTTGGACATGATTACTCGCGATGGACCATGGAAAAGTTTGGAATGATCAGAGACAACCCACCGCCTCAAAGAATAGTATGGGAGCTGTTTTACACGTCCACCTGATCATAATGAACCATCTTAGTCGAAAGACAAAGAGGTGGGAACGTGGTATTGAGACAGATGATCGAGATATGTTGATTCTTGGTAATATGGGTTAGTTCGACCACCAGATGATCTTGGAAAGTTCTTGGACGTACTGAACAACACAAAAGAGCACATGAGCAGTAACAACACAAAAGAGCACATGAGCAGTAACAACACTCTGGTTAGATGCATTGTACATTTGGAGAAGCATAGGAACAATTCTATTTTATTAGATAGACTGGATTTGAGGACAAATCCTTTTAAAGGAGAAGAGGATGACGCGAGGATCAGCCTCAACTTCAAGGATTTGAAGACCACGTGCGGAATACTTATTTCAGTTCTTGAAGTGTGGTTTCATAGGTCATTCATAAAGCTGACAGGTTTGATCCATGAGTATTGGACTGATGAGAATAAGAATGCTCTTGGAACGGCCTTAGAACAACATGATATTAGCGAGATCGATGGAAGCAAGTGTTACATGGACTAAGGGGGATCTTCCTCACGTGTTACCTCGACCAGAAAGAGAGCAAGGACGTGCTGAAGTTGGTCATGGACGAGCACAAGGTTGTTATGGTTTGAATATGGCTCATATCGCCTAAAATAAGAAAGATCGGCATGCTTGGTCAAGATGAGCTTACTGATTTATTTTAAATGTTTTAGGATTTTCGATTACCCATTAGAGGTTGATTTTATAAACCCATTCAGGTTGTTTAACCAGTATTATAAATAAGTCTTCCGCTAATGGGTATCAGAGCCTAGGTGTGAAGTTCATCACTTCCATCCTAGAGTCTCAAGCTTTAGATTCATTCCACCCTCCTTCAAGTGATTCGTGGGAGAGACAGCCTATCCAAGGTCATATCAACCAGCTCACCAAACATATCTCTGTAATGAGCTGTAAGCTTGTTCTTTCTTACCATCTGTAAAAAAAAGTAATTTTATTATTAAACATCTGAAAATAAAATATAAGTAGATTATAATTAAATTTAAAATCATCATCCTATATATCAAATTCCCATAAACCTAACTACAAAATCCGTACACTAACCACTAATCAACACTAATTACCCTAAACTAACCACCTAAGCTAAACTAGAGAGGAAGTAGAGAGGAGTACCTTGCTAGGAGGAGAAGAGGAAGTGACTACGAAATTAGGAAGTGAGATGGTTCAGGTATATATAGGGAATTATATTTCGTCGTAAATTCCTCGTGAATTTACGAGGAAATTGCAAGGGTCCGTCTTTTCATTTTTTTAATTTCGTTGTAATCCCTTTGTAACTTTACGAGGAAATAATAAGGCCCAATCTTTTTATTTACGAGAAATTAACAAGGCCCGTGTTTTTCCATTACGAGTATTTTACGACGAAATGTTTTTACGACGAACTAACACGCCCCGTTTTTCTTACGAGGATTTTACGAGGAATATATGTAAATCCTAAACCTTAAATCCAACTTCAAGTTCCTTATCTTATATTCTCAATCTCTTCTTTCCAAAACCCAAACCCAAACCCATTGCCTTGCACAAAATCAAAATATATAATTTAATTTTCATGATTAAAAAAAACTAAATATCAATCTCTTATATCCAGACCCCAAACCTTCAATTGTCTTACAAAAATCAAATTACATATATTAATTTTAATTTCGTCATAAAGGCCTCATAACTTTATGAGGAAATTACAAGGCCAGTCTTTTTTATGAGGAATTAACAAGGCCCACGTTTTTGCATTACAAATATTTTACGACAAAATGTTTTAACAAGAATTAACAAGTCAATATTTTTTACGAGGAATATATGTAAATCCTAATATCTGAAACCCCAAATACCAAGTTCCTAACTTAATTAAATTATATCAATTTAATTTCATGATTAAACAAACTAATAATCAATCTCTTCTTTCAAAATCCAGACCCCCAATTTCCTTACGCAAAATCAAATATATAATTTAATTTTCATGATTAACAAACTAAGCACATGCATTAAGTCTGAAAATAAATATATTAAACAAATTACATCATCATTTGGATACATCATTGACATTTCTCGTCATCACTAGAAACATCATCATTTTCATTAAACTCGATCTTCAACAACATCGTCTTGGTATCGTCGGAAGATCTTCGTACTCACGATTATGCGGATCAATGAGAAGTGAGATCAGATTGTTGTTTAGTCCTCGACTTCATTGATGATGTTCTTCTGAAAAGGTTGTCTTACCCCACCTGATTATTCGTCCACAGAGGTGTAACTTTGAATAACGGCTAACCAATTTATTCACGAATCTCTCATCAAGTATGGAGGAAGCTAATTTGTCTGCTTGCTCAAGGTATATGCAATGCTCGAATTTGTGTACCTTCGTTCACCATGACATCACTACACCTGAATTTGTTAAACCGAACACACTCTGTTGACGACGGGTCGAACCAGTCACATTTGAAGAGACGCATTGCAGCTCCAATAACCCTGGAATCACTTCAACAATCTCACGCATAGAATCCCTGTAGAAATCTGTTTTCGCCTTCACACATATTCCATAATACTTGTCGCGCCGTGCTACATACTCATATGTGTATGAAAGTAATAACCTCGTGTGAAAATACTCAGTGATTGTGGTGAACTTTGGCAGGTGAAGCTCTTGAACTAATTCGTGAAAACCATGTGGGGATAACTGGAATCGCCATAATCAACTGCACAAAATTAATAGAGAACGTTAAATTAATCATACTAACGATAATACATTTATGTATTCCAAAAATTGGTTAAGTAATACATGACCTCAACCATTTAATATAAAATTTTCTGATTTTCCTTTGTTACCTCAGTGGTGAATTATAATGGAATGTTTCTTCGTGACTAGATATACCAAATAGGATGTAAATTCTATTCTCTATTAATTTCTTCATTATAGAAAATTATATAATTATACTATAATGTGTTTAAAGTTATCCAATATATTACCTCTCAAAAACGCATCAATGGATCCTCGCAAATGGGTAGAATATAATGGTGCACTATGGTCCTCATCACTGACCACCAAACTCTTTCAGTTTTCCACCATTCGCCCAATTTGGCTAAAGGTATAGCGAACACCATCAACCGCAATATGTTGGCGGACACCGACATCATCAGTCTCTTGGAGTTCTTTCGGGTCCGTATTTTTGGTCAAAGTAGATACAATTGACAGTGAGATCGTTTTCCGTCAAACTTCACAATTATAGAACCTTTCAACCTATTGCAACTTTATTGCTTTTCCCTTTCAAATATTATATGCGCCCCGCTCGTACTATACATCCATCCGTATGTTACAGCCACGAAGCAATGCCTCAAACGGGATGGGACAACTAGTCAATAATATTCGGAGGAGATATTTCTCTAAAGTTGCATTAAAAGATGAGAATGTTCTCATGGAAGTGTTCTACCGACATCCTCTTCTCAAGTTCGTGTCACGTGCTCAGATCCCGAAAAATTGCTCAATGCCTTGTATATTCCAAAAACAATTAAAAAAATTAGTAGTCATATTATTACTATTTGTACATATTAAATTAATTAAAAACTTATGCTAATAAATACCTCAAGGCATCATTACTTTGTTAGGAGTAGCTTCCGCAAATGCAACAGAAGTATCTTGCATTAAAAACATGACAAATTATGACTCTTCATCCTGAGAACTATTGACCCCTTTTCAAATTACATCTAGAGAGATTTAACAATACCATTCAGAACTTCACTTCTGATCTACCCAGTTGAACAACACCGACTTTGATCTTTGAGACAATCTGAATATCAGAACGGGAACTTTCCATTTGCTTTTTATATGAATCGCTTCTGAGAAATATCAGGCAAGTCCAATTTTGATTTTATTTTTGTATTTTGTCTTCCCTGGAATCCACTATTGTATTCACAATTTTCTCAAAAAAAATTCCTCTATATGCATTCACATCGATAGTTAGCGCAAAGAAGATCCTTCCAGTATGCAAACGTCCAAAATATACTCTTCTTATGTTTCAATGTGATTGAACTCTCATTAAAAATCAGGCATATTACTGTACATGTGAGAAAAATACTGGACGTTCACTTGAAGAAGACAGAAGCAATTCAGATCAAGTGAAATCAGTCTGTTCGTACAGCATGAAGATTCTCGACCTAACCTCACTTGGAAAGGCAAGCAACTCAATGGCATTGCCTAAAATGTATGTCTAAGTAATCAGAAGCTCTCTGAAGTCTGACCAAAGGAGAATCTCGTTGGAGCTGAAGACAGGCAAGATCACATGTTTGGTTAGGAGGAGAGAGGAACGATGCATGTCACTTTCACTTCTGCTAGCACGAGCTTGCTTGTCCTATTCTCTCTCATTGTATTGTATACCCTTGTCTCCTGCTAGCTCATTTATTATCTGTCTACATAACGTGTAATCAGAAACAATATCAAGCAAGGAAACATTTTGTCTCCTTCTCTCTCTCTCTCATATCGAAATCACTCATCTCCTCTCTCTCTCTCTGTTCTTCATGATCTTCATTCTCCAGCAATAAACTCTCGTCATCTAATCTCTACTTTCTGCATGGTATCAGAGCTGACTAAGCTCCTTTCAATTTCCGCAAGCTCTCTTTCATTGCCACAAATCTCTTCTGTTTCTTTTTCTTTTCAAATTTTTCTGTGTCTATCACTTTTACACTGGTCATAGCTTAACGCCATGCTCGGTAAAAGATGTCGACCAGACAAAAATGGAGAAGAGGACTTATTCCAGTGATCCTTGAGGGTCCTACTATCTCCGTTCATGGTCAAGGTGGCAAAGTTACCTGGAGTCAACTGACTTTGGACAGCCATATCATGGGCTGAATAACTTCAAAGAGGATGGCTCAAGAGGATAGTCAGCTACTTGCTCTGAGAATGAAACAATGGGGTTCAAGAAGAGACCAGCAAGCCTGAATCAACACAACTCTCTATCAAAAACCATCTGCAGCTACTCACACCATGAAACTGCAAGAAGCTATGGGTAGAGTCTATCAAACTGTTATGTGGAAATCTCTCCAACCTAGAGCCGAGTATTTGAAGTACAAGAGGACTATGCAACAGTCTGAAGCATTATGAGGAAATGGAGTTCAATCAGTATTTTGGGAAGTTCAGAGCTTATGGCAGAGATGATATGCTGAGGCCTTTCTCACAGATCCAGAGGTGCATAAGAGGAAAGATATGAGCAATGATAAGGTCTTAGCCTCTCCTGAACGCCTTAAACACCGTCCTAATCAACAGGTGATCAGTCTATCCTTGAGAGCAAGCAAGCTTCCAAACTTAGAAGATGCTATGCTCTCAATGGTCACTAAAGAGAACAAGGAGCACACACGACTGGCTCACAGGACAAAGCATGTACTCAGCTTTCATAGGTGATTCAATGAGAGGAGTGAAACATGGAGTAGTATGGATGGTGCGACAGACAGTGATGGACCCAGTGACTAGGAGAGACTGGATGCTTTATCAAAGCCGCTAAGCCCTCTGCTCTACCACAAGGCTGGTACATAACTCTCTTGACTCTAAACCCATCATTATAGATTCAGGAGCTTAGCCATCACATGATTAGAGAAGGAACTTGATTAGTGAATGATCCAGCCTAAAGCCACAGGAATGTGAATTATAGCAAATGGTGATAAGGGTTAGATAGAAGGGACATAGGAACCTGTAGGTGTTGGATAGGGAACCAACTGCCTTGTATATGCCTCAGATTCAACATCAAACTTCGCCATCAGTGAAAAGAGTCTACTGTTGATCTGACGTTGTCAAGTGTCTTCAGACCTGATGAGGTTGAATTTCAGACCTGAAATGACAGAGAGATAAGTTGGAAAAGGTCACATCCATCAGGAACTATATCCACCTGAGAAGACTAGTTGTCTGAAGCATCTCCTTCTCTTTGGCATGGTCAGTACATCTACTGGGTCCTGAGAGCACCATATGGCATGCTAGATTGGGACATTCCTCATACACTAGAGCTTTGAATCTGATGCTCCCTGGTGTGGTGTTTAAGAAGATGTCGATTAGTGAAGCTTGCATCTTGGGAAGCATATGCTGGACAAGATGCTTTATCCAGAAGGATCTAGCACTATACAATACTGAGAAGTAGTATTCGACTGATCACTCTGATGTGTGGACAGCGCCAATTGAATATGATTCAGAGAAAACAACACATAACTTTGTACACTTCATTGACATGAGAAGAAGGCACAAATTACAGCATAGAGAGTGACACTGATTCAGTCAAAGTGACAGGGTGCTGAGGCTTCAGAATTTCCAGTACCCATGTCTCCAACCATTTCATGCAAAGCTGAAACAAATTCTGCAGGTCCGATAATGGTGGAGAGTACACAGTCAGCATGCAAGCAATATCTGCTCAGCATGGGATTATCATCAGCAAGCTGCCCTTCACAACTCACTCAACAGAATGAGTTGCATGAGAGAAAGAATAGCATTCACAATGGAGGTAGACAAGATCATGATGTTCACACCATGTTCCAAAACGTATTCTGGAGTGATGCTGTGAGTCTGCTAGTAGCTGATCAATAGAACTCCACTAAGTCCTCAACGACCTGTCGCTCCTTGTCGAGCTCCTAACAAGACCAAGCCACCTTTGACCACTTGCGTGTGTTTGGTGCCTATGTTTTGTGTTGATACTCAGGGAGGCAAGGAACAAGCGTTTGATGGCTAACAGCTCAAAGCTATGATTCAGTGCTAACTCTCCAAACACAAGAGGCGTATAAGTGCTATGATCCAGTGTCAAGACGGGTGATTTTAATATCAAGAGATGTAGAGTTTGTGGAGACACAGAGGCGATACTATGAGGAGAAGCGTGGGACGGGGATTTGAAGAATTTATCCTCAAGGATCAGAGAAAGCCAGCAAACCTCATGATCATACTGGGAGAGTCCTTGGTATTGGTATGCCGTCAGGCGATCAAGAACAAGGAGAGATTTCTCTCTGAAGCTGCACCTGGTCCAGAGGTGTGAGTGATGAAGATGATGCGACTGTTGAAGCTGTAGAAACTATCATCTGATCCTGAAGAATCAACAAGAGTGCTGATCTCAAGGATGAAAGCAAACAAAGGAAAACAAGGACACACAAGAACCAGTGCATCAGCATGATGAAACAGAATCTGAGGGAGTAGAACCTGAAGCAGTTCAGCCTCTCAGGAGAAGCACAAGGCTGAGAAGGATCCTCAAATTGGATCAACACAAGGGTTTACTTCAACTGTCAGGCAGTGCTCACCCTATACAGGCAGTATGCTCATTGGCTCAATTCCCACAAGAACATCAAGTCTTTATTGGTCAGCTGGATCAGGAGTATATTCCAAGGTCATATGAAGAGGCAATGGAGCTTGAAGAGTGGAGAGACTCTGTTGGGAATGAAACCAATGCTATGATAGTCAATGATACTTGGTATGAGGCTGAGCTCCTAAGGGCAAGAAGGCAGTAAGCAGTAGATGGATCTTCACCATCAAATACTTAGCAGATGGAACAGTGGAGAGGCGCAAGACTAGGTTGGTTGCAAGAGGGTTCACTCAGACATATGGAGAGGATTATATTGATACCTTTGCACCAGTAGCAAGCTTCACACCATTAGGATCATTTTCTCACTTGCCACTAACTTAGAATGGGACTTGTGGCAAATGGATGTGAAGAATGCTTTCCTGCAAGGAGAGTTAGAAGATGAGGTCTACATGCATCCTCCTCCTGGTCTAGAACATTTGGTCAAGCCAGGGAATGTGTTGAGCGTTGAAGAAAGCGATTTATGGCTTGAAGCAATCACCAAGAGCTTGGTATCACAAGCTTAGCACCACACTGAATGGAAGAGGGTTTAGGAAGTCAGAAGCTGATCATACTCTCTTCACACTGACTGGTCCACAAGGAATTGTTGTTATCTTGATATATGTGGATGATATTATCATCACAGGAAGCAACAAGGAAGGGATCCAGGAAACTAAAACATTTCTAAAATCAGTGTTTGATATCAAGGATCTTGGGAGAGCTTAAGTATTTCCTTGGAATTGAAGTGTGTAGGTCCAAGGAAGGATTATTTCTGTCACAAAGGAAGTATGCTATGGATCTGTTGGGTGAGGCAGGAAATCTTGGAGGAAGAACAGCTAAGACTCCCCTTGAAGATGGGTACAAAGTTCTGCGAGAGGGGGAGTATGAGGACACTCCATTTGATGATGTCAAGAAGTATAGAAGAATGGTTGGAAAACTCATCTATCTGACCATCACAAGACCAGACATTTGTTTTGCTGTGAATCAGGTAAGTCAGCACATGCAAGCTCCTAAGGTTCATCACTGGAACATGGTTGAGAGGATCTTAAGATACTTGAGAGAAGCTCCGGGTCAAGGTGTATGGATGGGTTGCAATGGAAACACTGAAGTCGTGGGGTATTGTGATGCTGATTGGGCTGGAGACAGAGTAGATAGGAGATCAACAACAGGGTATTGCACTTTTATTGGAGGAAACTTAGTTACATGGAAAGCAAGAAGCAAAAGGTTGTTTCTTGCTCAAGTGCTGAGGCAGAGTACCGATCTATGAGGAAGCTTACTAGTGAACTCATTATGGATCAAGGGACTGTTGAGGGACTTGGGCATAGAGATAACCTCTCCAATGCCCATGCATTGTGATAACCAGGCAGCAATACATATTGCATCCAACTCTGTCTTCATGAAAGGACTAAGCATATAGAAGTGGATTGTCACAAGGTGAGACAAGCAGTGGAGCAGCAAGTCATCCTTCCATGCTATACTAAGAGTGAAGATCAGCTGGCTGACATATTCACCAAGGGAGCCAGTAGCAAGGTTTGTGAGTCCATCCATCCAAAACTTGGACTCATAGACCTCACATGTCACTGATCCTCTTTCCATGAAGTGTTCCACTCTTTTTCCTTGACTTGGTTTTTATCCCATGTGGTTTTCCAGCTAAGGTTTTAATGAGGGAATGCTTCATGGTTTCCAAGCTTGACCAGTCCCTATGGTCAAGCTTGAGGGGAGTGTTGACATGAAGAAGAAATAAGATAGGAGTTGAAAGAAGAGACAGAAACAATTCAGATCAAGTGAAATCATTCTGTTCGTACAGCATTGAGATTCTCGACCTAACTTCACTTGGAAGGCAAGCAACTGAATGGGACTTGCCTAAATGTATTGTCTAAGTTATCAGAAGCTCTCTGGAAGGTCTGACCAAGGAGAATCTCGTTGGAGGCTGAGACAAGCAAAGATCACATGTTTGGTTAAGGAGGAGAGAGGAAGATGGCATGTCACTTTCACTTCTGCTGCAAGAGCTTCTTGTCCTATTCTCTCTCATTTGTTTATTGTATTACCTTGTCTCCTAGCTAGCTATTTATCTGTCTATATAATCGTGTAACCAGAAACAATATCAAGCAAGGAAACATTTTCTCTCCTTCTCTCTCTCTAATTCGAAATCACTCTCTCTCTCTCTCTCTTGTTCTTCATGTTCTTCATTCTCCAGCAATAAACTCTCTCTAAATCTCTAATTATTTCACATCAAAGTCTCTTCTGGTAGCTGGACCATCAGAAATTGGTCGCCCCTGCCATACTCCTCATGTTCCTCCTTCATTCAGAAGCACCACAGAATGCTGAATACATGGTTCTTCCTTCAATTACTTGATACTCAAACTCCTTGAGCTCAAATGTACTCGGTTGGCTTCCTGGGAACTTGGCAGCTTCCTTTCTTGAATAATATGACTTATCAGACTTTTGCAGGGTAAATCCAAGTTTAGGAGAAGACTGAAAACTTTGTCTTGCTCATAGACAGCTTGAAGACTCTCCCATAGATTCCCATAAGTATTTTGAAGCTTCTCCCATAGATTCTTGGCGATTCTGATGTGATAATGATCCTCCAAGATCTGTTCAGACAGAGAGCTGTGTATAATTCCAAGTGCTTGCTGTTCCTCTTGAACCCACTTGGCCTTCATGCTTCATACCAGTAGCCTGACTATCCTCTTGAGCCATCCTCTTTGAAATTTCAGGCCTCCATGATATGGCTGTCCCAAAGTCCATGACTTCCCAAGGTAACTCTGGCCACTCTTGACCATAAAGATAGTTAGGACCCTCTAGGCGTCACTGGAATAAGGTTCTCCTTCTTCATTTTGGAATATCTCAGAGTATGAAGTCTTGTGTGTTGGAATTTCACAGAGTGTGAAGTCTTGTGTGTTGTAATTTCACAGAGTGTGAAGTCTTGTGTGTTGTGAGCAGGATGAACAGTTGTATTTGGTAGCAGAGAACTCGAAATGAAGAAGAGAGTGGATCTGGTTTCTGCTAGTGTATCCTTTACTCAATTTAAGTAGACTTTTCCATTTTTGGCAATTTCTGGAGCTGGAAAAGATGAACAGCTGAAGAACAAGATGAACTTTGCCAAAAATAGAAATGAAACTCAGAGAATTTGCGGAAGTAAGTAAAGAGAGTAGGGAGATTTAGGTCTCAAGAGCATACAGCTCTGATACCATGTGAGTTTAGTATTTAGTGAGAGCTTAAATGAGATTAAGAGAGAGTTTGTTGCTGGAAATGTGAAGAATAGCAAGAACAGGAGAGAGAGAGAGGGATTTCGTGAGTGAGAGAGAGAGAAGGAGAGAATATGATTTCCTTGCTTGATTCATTGCTGGGGTTACATTATTTAAAGACAATACAAATTAGAAACCAGACAAATAGAATATAATAAAATACTCCCACTTGTCTCTGAGCTTCCAACGGTCTTCTTCCATCCAGATTTCAAATCTTGTGATGTAGTCAGTTCATGTAGTCGATTCATGTAGTTGACTATATGATGTAGTTGAGGCATGTAGTCGACTATATTATCGGACTATGTAGTTGATGCATGTAATCAACTATACCACATGATTATATCACATGACTATGTCAATACTCTTGCTCTTTATTTCTTCATGTCAACAAGGGGAATTACAAGATTTGGATGAATCAAGCTCTGCCTCATAGAAGATGTAGTTATTGAAGATTCTGAGGAGGCTGAGTCAGAAAACGAACCAGCTTCACAACCTTTAAGAAGAAGTGAAAGAATAAGACATGCCCTGAGAATTGGAGGAACACTAGGGTTTACTACAACAGCCATGCTATTGCTCATCCAATTCAAGGTTATTGTTCTGTGGCTCATTCTTCCAAGCACAACATCAAGCTTTCCTGTCTAAGATTGATCAGCACAGAATCCCTACAAACTTATGAAGAAGCGTGTATGAGTGATGTTTTGGGTCAATGCAATGAAGGAGGAGATTGCATCTATGCTCAAGAATGGGACGTGGGACATGGTGCAACCTACCAAGCAACAAGAAGGTTGTAGGCTGCCGATGGGTGTATATACTATCAAATACACAAGCTTAGGAGAGATTGAGAGGTACAAAGCAAGACTTGTTGCTAAGGGATTTACTCAGAAATATGGAGAAGATTATAAGGAGACATTTGCCCCAGTTGCCAAGCTACATTCAGTAAGAGTTCTATTGTCCATAGCTACCAATCTATCATGGGATCTATGGCAAATGGATGTGAAGAATGCCTTCTTGCAAGGAGATTTAGAAGAAGAAGTATACATGGAACCTCCTGAAGGCTTTCATGATACAGCTGACAACACCAAAGTTTGTAAGCTCAGAAGGCCGATTTATGGACTCAAACAATCTCCTAGAGCATGGTACCAAAGGTTAAGTAGTTTGCTTGATTGAAGATGGTTTTAAAGATCTGAGGCGGATCATACCTTATTCACAATCAAAGGAGACAAAGGTATGTGGTGGTTATTGATCTATGTTGATGATATAATCATAACTGGTGATGATATAGATGGTGTTAAACACACTAAAGAGCTTCTAAAGGGAACTTTTGATATCAAGGATCTGGGGGAACTAAAATACTTTCCTTGGATTGAAGTATGCAAGATTGATACTGCGTTTGTTTCTCTCCCAAAGAAAGTATGCCTTAGACCTTTTATCAGAGACAGGAAAGTTGGGGTCTAAGCCATGTAAAAACTCCCATTGAAGAGAACTATAAAGATGAGCCTGAGGGGGAACAGCTGCTGATGAGAAGCAATATCAGAGAATGGTAGGAAAGCTGATCTATCTCACCATCACTAGACCTGACCTCATGCTTTGCAGTGAATCAAGTCAGTCAACATATGCATGCTCCAAGAAGACATCATTGGAGAATGGTGGAAAGGATCTTGAGATACATCAAAGGCACACCTGGCAAAGGTATTTGGATGGGATGCAACTCAAATACTGATATTGTTGGCTATTGTGATGCTGACTGGGCAGGAGATAGGAATGAACAGAAAGTCGACAACAGGCTATTGTACTTTTATAGGAGGCAATCTAGTAACCTGAAGAGCAAAAAACAGAAGGTAATCTCAAGATCAAGTGCTGAAGCTGAATATAGAGCCAATGGCAAGCATCACTGGAGAACTTGTCTGGCTGAAGCATCTGCTTAAAGATCTTGGAGTTGAATCATCTCAACCGATTGTCTTACACAATGTGATCAACAAGCGGCCAATCCACATTGCATCTAATTCAGTATTCCATGAAAGACAAAGACATAATTGAAGTAGGACTGTCACATATATCTAGAGAAAAAGGTTCAGGAAGTATGATCATTCCATCTGTATGTGAAGCAGCTCTGATCAGGTTGCTGACATCTATCACTAAGGCAACTCATCAAAGGTGTGTGCATGCTCTTCATCACTTAAGATCTGCTTATTAGATCTCACCAGCCAATCTTGAGGAATGTTGAAAGAGAGCAAGCACACACCTCTTCACTGATATTGGGCTGTAGAGCTGAGAAGCAGCAGAATGCAGTCCAGAGGAGAAAGCTGAGTGATCCATCTGGCGCTGAAACCAAGATAAAGGAGTAAAGAGACTGAAGAGATGAAGCCCAGGACCGTGACCCAAACACTCATGATAGCATGCAAGCAAGCAAGCAGGTCAAGAAAGTCAAAAACCAGTGCTAGCATATTTTCTGCTCAGAATGCAACCTCTGGTTTCATCATTAGCCCTATGTTTTTGGCCAACTGTTATTTACCTGTAGTTTTATCATATATAACTTAAGTTGTAAAAGATGTTAAGAATGTAACAGAATAAAAAGAGAATTAATCAGAAAAATACTTCTTCTCTCAGTTTGCACTCACTAAAAACAGATGCATACTCATGGTTTTGATCTGAAAGCGTTGTTTGATTCATATTAGCGAGTTTTACTCTTTCTCCAACTCATATCTTCATCCCTCATATTAGCTAGGTAAACACAGATTATGAGAACAAATCTTTTGAAGAGGAGGGGATGATGTGATCATGGCAAAGCACCAAAGAATGGAAGCATGAACCATAGAACCTGAGGAGCTTGCGAGCGAGTAGCAACATTTGATGAGATGCATTTGATGCTGATCATGCGGACGGATCACTAAAGCGAGAACAAGGAGAGTCTAGATGAGCCACATGAAGCCACATTGCATCAACAACTTAGGTGATGATGCGCTAGCCATCCTAAAGGTCCTATGCACTCGTTCCAGAGTCAAAATAGCTTAGAGAGAATGTATTGTTAGATTACTCACTTCACATCCACAACAACAAAGTCTTGCGACAAGTTCTGAGTTCCGATGATGTCTTGATCACCATTTCAAGCCTATTCTCATACAGCAAGCTGATCGTTAGTAGTCTACGGCTAAGACATGGGTGTGCTGCTCTTTTCCTTGCCTTTGGTTGTTGTCCACGAGGTTTTACCAGAGAGGGACGGTTTTTAACGATGGCCACAACTTGCTCCATACACATCACCTAAGTCCTATCTCGCGTCCAAGCACTACATGAAGCTCCATTTTATTCATTCTGGATCTTAATCTTGTTAAACTATAGACTATAGTTTTATTTCTTTCTCTTTTTGCTGGTATCAACAGCGTCGAAACCCTTAGCAGGCATGTCTCGCGTTTCTATTTAAAGACCGGCTCTCAACACCCTCTGGTAATCATCCAGTCTTTAATAAACAAGTACCTTCATTACTTGTCGGCCTCTCTCGCTCTAGAAGGTGTCGATGTTCTGCCGTGTGCTAATATCCAGAGACCTAAGGGTGTCTAATTTGGCGATGTGTCCATATCCAAGTTATTCATCTAGGCAGTATCAACGATGCATCATCCATCCCTCTTGCTGTCATCCATTCAATCCACATGCTTGAATGCGACATTGTAGGCTCTGATTCGTTCATTGCAAGGCATCCTACTCCATTCCCATCAACAAAGAGCATCCTAGGGACGCCATCGATGATGCGTACCCACTCTTCAGGATCTATCTTGAAAGGATAGCGTGGCACCACTGAGTTCATCTACATGTCATGCAAGCCTTGGTATTGGTGCCTATACTATAGATTAGGTTAACTTGTTAGTATGATGAGCACGCAGTCAACATCACATCCTCAAGTCCCATCTGTCTTTAGGTACTAAGAGTACAGGAACATGCACTAAGGACTATAGACTCTCACCGGATGTATCCCTTGTCCATCAAGACCTGCACTTGCTTTTCTAGTTCTTATAGGGCACTCTTCAGCGATTTACTCTATAGCTGGCCGTTGGTAATGACGAGCCCCTATGGGATCGAGATCTATCTGGTGTTCTATTCCCCCTAATAGCGCTGCAAACACCAGTGGGTATCTCATTCTGCGAAATAAGTCTAGCCGTACTTCTCAATTAGCTGAACTATAAGCATGGCGGAAGTTCTATGCTCCTCATAACCTGTCAACTACACCTGCCTTAGACGATAACATTAGCTAGCACCGTGTGTTTTGCGCATTCTAATGAATTTAAAACTAGTTGTGGGAACATGAAAAACAGATGAGTGATGATATAGATGTAGTATCTTACTTGAGCCTTGTTGAAATCTTGTGAGAGAAA
>CAJHQP010006295.1:0-39275 GCA_905132765.1 Moricandia arvensis | reverse complement strand
TGGACTCTAGAAGTTTGAAGCAGGTATCTATTCTACAGTTTCATCCCTCTTCATCAAAACTGTCACAGGCGGATTCCTATAGTCCCTAAATAAATCTAGGAGAGAAAGGTGCAAGCTTTCACCTTGATCTACTGATGCAGGCAGGCGACTCAGTATGAGAGAAAGGTGGAGTCTTTACATGGAGCACTGATCAAGGGAAGCGTCCATGGAGGAAGGAGATGTTGGTCGTCGACATCATTTTTGATTGAATTGTCTACTTGTCGCAGGTCAGTCCATGTATCACACTGGTGGTTCAAGGACTAACACTAGTATCCTTGACATTGTAAGAAACTTCTTTCCCTTAGAGTAAGCGTTGATCGCAAATTTCTTACTGTTATGAACTTATGAACAGAAAATGTGTGTGTGTAGATGTGTTGAAGCCTGTAGACTGGATGTGTTTAACTAACGAATGCTAGATGTGAATGTTGTAGACACTCTGTATTACACTTCAGGTATGTATTTAAGAATAGAGACTCGTTTGGTATATGATTGAGTTATTATGCATAATGCTTGTGCGCTCCAGTCTTAATGCATCGTCTTGCATGACTATAAGATAGTATGTTCTAAATCTGCTTGCATACATGAACAGAACTGATTGAAGTAAAGGCATCGGTCTGGTATTTGGAAATGATAATGTTGCTTAGTCTCTGTTCTAAATGGTTGTCTTGCTAGGATGATAGATTGTGTGTCTAATCCGCTTGCTTTCATGAATAGAATAGGTTAAGGACTGTTGCATTCGTTTATCATTGTTACTGCCTTAAGGTTGAGACACCTAGACTTGAATCTAAGGGTCGTTTAAGGCAGGAGTTTATTGCCTAATTCTTTGTGAGTGTTCTGATCAGTTCACCCATTGCCATTTAGAGAGTGTAAGCTTGCATTAGATGGATGCTTAATGACAATGAGATACTGTCTAAGTGCAATGCTTGTGACATTGGTGATCAAACTTGATGATTAGTCAAGGTTTGATCCCAATGCAAGTGTGTCTTACAATGTTTGAGTACAGTTTGAGTGTTGTTGCAGTGTCGAGCGACAGGAGTGTCCTTGTTCAACATCAATCCGGAACAAAGAGGAACGACTTGCCCATTGCTGAAGCAGTAGGAGAGTTGTGTTGGTGCTTGTGCATGAAGCCAGTAGTCTAAGCGCAGCTGTTGGAGTGATGTGCTCTGTTCGTGAAAGATGCACAAGGCAAGGTCATCACTGAAGCTTGAGAGTAGGCTGGTGACCAGCTGAGAAGTGGATACATTTTGAGGAGCTGAAGATCAATGAGGTGAGAGCGCAAGTGATTTAACGACGCGCTCGAGCTGTTGGGTGGTGTGTGCTCCTGGTTGCGATGCTTATTCAGGCTCACTTCAAGCTTGACCTAAACTCAATTCAGTCTGACGGTGGGACATGTGAGTGAGCGATCTGGTACTGTGCCTGGATAGGCTGCTCTCAACGATCATCTTGAAGGGGTATGGATATAGAGGGTTGATCACGAGGACTAGCTAAGCACTCAGGATCTTGATGATGAACTGCTCTCCTTGGCGATGTGATGGCTCAGACGATGTGGTTGCACTACATCAAGTGGACACAAGATTACCTATGGATATTGTCAAGATTGATAAGTGATCACAAGGAATCTTCCTTTGTCCATTTAGATGGAAGATCAATGTTCCTTTTGTCTGCATGAACAGAGAAAGCAGAAGACGAGACAAGCAAAGTGCTTAAAAGATTTCGAGTTTATTGAATGGAGTTTTCAAGCTGCCTGCGGCGCTTGCTTAAATAGAAAGCTACATCTAACCCTTAAACCTTAAACCGAGAATGGTTTTGGTTTTGTATAACCCTAAACCTAAACCGAATTGAAATTGGTTTTGTCTAAACCTAACCCTAAACCCAATTTGAAATTGGTTTACTACTCTGAATCGGAAAATCCTAATCCTAATTGTCTTTGGTTTGCTGTTCAATTTAAGTACAAATCGAAATCACATTATTTTACACAACAGCAGACAATGAGCGTGTGCATACACATGCTTATTGGTCGCGATTCCTCCTCTATTAGCATCTCACGTGTTCAAAGCAGAGCTAGCAAAGCTTGCTCTCGAGCCTTGTCCTTGATCTTGTATCGTTCTTAAAGCACGGTCCAACTGAGAAGAGAACTAA
The DNA here is from genome assembly GCA_905132765.1 of Moricandia arvensis. Taxonomy (NCBI): domain Eukaryota; kingdom Viridiplantae; phylum Streptophyta; class Magnoliopsida; order Brassicales; family Brassicaceae; genus Moricandia; species Moricandia arvensis. Next base: position 37,097 of record CAJHQP010006295.1, on the reverse strand, counting down.
GTCATCTTGAGCTGCATTCTGATGAGCCACTCATCGTCTATGCCCTCTCCAAACCACATCCAGTGGCTACATAGGGGTCTACTTGTTCTAGTTCCTCACACAGCTCCTGACTCTCTCCCTGGTAAGAGCCTCCTCTTCTGGTTCCTCTGTCGTGTCTTGCAATGGATTGACTAGAGGTGATTGCATTGACCCAATGGTGGTCACACATCCTCCCTCCTCCTTATAAAAGGATTGACCATCAAATCCGATGTCATAGCTGCCACAAAAGGACTCACGAAGTCAGAAACGCTCTGAATATGAAGAGCTAATGTTGTACTTACCTCTCGAGATCATGCTGATAAGCATGGTTGTTGATGCTCTGAGTATCTTGAATGACCGTGCTACGTCTGACGCTCCCAACAGCTTGGATCTTTCTCTCATCATTAGGAAACCTTCTTTCCCTGAGAGGATCCACACGAGATCACCTGGTTCTACGCACCAACTCTCTCCTGCCTTTGTTTGCTTTCTTCTTGCATACATTTGGTGGTCACGGTCCTCTATGTTCTCCTGACCTGTTCATGCAAAGATCTAACAAACTCGGCCTTCTTCTGACCATCAAGGTTAGTCTGCTCTTTCAAAGGTAAAGCAAACAAGTCTAATGGAGACAAGGGATTGAATCCACAGACGGCTTGAAATGGGTGAGCTTAGTGGCTGAATGCATTGACCTATTGTATGAAAACTCTACATGCGGCAAACAATCCTCCCAAGTCCTAATGTTCTTTTTGATGATAGCACGCAAGAGGGTAGACAATGTCCCTATTGACAGTTTCAGTTTGCCCATCAGTTTGTGGATGACAAGTGGTTGAGAATAGCAATCTAGTTCCTAGTTTCCCCCCACAATGTTTTCCAGAAATAGCTAAGGAACTTAGAAGTCCCTATCAGAAACTATGGTCCTGGGCATTTCCATGCAACCTAACAACCTCTGTAAAGAATAGATCAGCACTAAGGATGCATCATCAGTCTTATGGCAAGGTATGAAATGTGCCATCTTGCGAAAACCTTATCAACCACCACAAAGATGCTATCTCTACCCTTTCTAGTTCAGGCAGTCCCAAAACAAAGTCCATAGAAGATATCAACCCAAGGTTCAGTAGGGATAGGGAGTGGAGTATACCAACCTGTTGGTTGCACCTTGGACTTGGCTTGTTTGCACACGACACACCTTGAGCACACCTTCTCCACTTCTTTCTTCATGTTAGGCCAATAGAAGTGTTCCTGCAAGGTAGACAGTTTCTTGGCTACGCCAAAGTGTCCCATCAACCCTCCTCCATGAGCTTCCCTGACATAAAGTTCCCTAAGAACCACAAGGCACACACAAGCGGTTATCATAGAAAAGAAACCCTTTCACTTGATAGAACTTTCCACTAGCATGTTTCTCAGTGTTTCTAAAAACTTCCTGAAGCTCTGGATCATCAGCATAACAAGACTTAAGGTGTTCAAATCCCAAAAGCTTTGTTTCCATAGAAGATAGTAGAACATACCTTCTTGAGAGTGCATCAGCAACTACATTCTCCTTACCTTGCTTGTACTGGATGACATAAGGGAATGTCTCAATGAACTCAACCCACCTAGCATGCCTCTTGTTCAGCTTCTGTTGCCCTTTGAGATGCTTAAGAGATTCATGATCTGTATGGATCACAAACTCTTTAGGCCAAAGGTAGTGCTGCCACATTTGTAGAGCTCTCACCAAGGCATACAGCTCCTTGTCATAGGTTGGGTAGTTCAATGTGGCGCCTCCAAGCTTCTCACTGAAGTAAGCTATAGGCCTCTTTTCTTGCATCAGCACGGCTCCTATTCCCACTCCAGATGCATCACACTCTATCTCAAAAGTTTTAAGAAAGTCAGGGAGTACAAGTAAAGGAGCACTGGTTAACTTCCCTTTTAGCAACTGAAATGCATCTTCCTGAGCTTGCCCCCATGCGAATCCCACATTCTTCTTGATGACTTCAGTGAGTGGGGCAGCAATGGTGCTAAAGTCTTTCACAAACCTCCTGTAGAAGCCAGCAAGTCCATGAAAACTTCTGACTTCTCCAATGGTTTTAGGAGTCGGCCACTCCTTGATAGCTTTCACCTTCTCTTCATCAACCTGTATGCCCTGTGATGTAACAACAAAACCTAGAAAGACAAGGTTATCTGTTCCAAATGAGCACTTCTTGTAGTTAGCATACAGATTCTCTTTCCTAAGCACATCTAAAACCTGTCTCAAGTGCTCAACATGTTCTTTCATGGTCTTACTATAGATGAGATATCATCAAAGTAAACAACCACAAATCGACCTATAAGAGCTCTCAAGACATGGTTCATCAACCTCATGAAAGTGCTAGGTGCGTTAGTAAGACCAAATGGCATAACAAGCCACTCATACAATCCTAACTTAGTCTTAAAAGCAGTTTTCCACTCATCTCCTTCTTTCATTCTAATCTGGTGGTAACCACTCTTTAAGTCAACCTTAGAAAAGACACATGAACCGTGTAACTCATCTAACATGTCATCTAAGCGAGGGATAGGATGTCTATACTTAACTGTGATGTTGTTGATGGCTCGGCAATCCACACACATGCGCCAGCTTCCATCCTTCTTGGGTACCAGCAGAACAGGTACAGCACAAGGACTCATGCTCTCTCTGATGTGGCCTTTCTCCAAGAGATCATTGACTTGTTTCTGAAGCTCCTTGGTCTCAACAGGATTGGTCCTGTATGCTGGACGATTTGGGAGTGAAGCTCCTGGTACAAAGTCAATTTGGTGCTCAATGCCTCTGATGGGTGGCAAACCAATTGGATTATCTTCTGGAAAGACATCCCTATACTCCTGCAAAAGATACTCAATCTCTTTTGGAATAATTGGTTCATGATTAGCCCCGGTGGTTAGTAACTCTTTGAACAAAACAAGGATCATGGGCTGTTGAGTGTTCAATGCCTCCTTGATCTCTTTAGAAGAAGCAAAAAGGTTATGAGTACTTACCTTGGCCGTGTCCTCCTTGAGTGAAGCTGAAACTGTGGTCTTAGCTTCTTCTCTTCTCAGCTTGAGTTGCACCTGATCTTGATGCACTTCTTGTGGAGTCAATGGCACCAGAGTGATGTTTCTTTCCTTGTGGACAAAGGAATGCCTATTCGTGTAGCCATCATGCACTGCCCTCTTGTCATACTGCCATGGGCGGCCCAGCAAGATGTGGCTAGCCTCCATAGGTAGGACATCACAAGTGATCTCATCCTGGTATCTCCCAATGGTCAGGGGCACCATCACTTGTTTGGTTACTCGCATTTCACCTTCTTCACTTAGCCACTGGAGTGTGTATGGCTTGGGGTGATCGCGGACAGTAAGGTTTAGCTTGTCCACTAGTGTCTCACTTGCCACGTTGGTGCAGCTCCCTCCATCAATGATCAAGCTACACACCTTGTCTAGGACTAGACACCTGGTGTGAAACAAGTTCTCTCTCTGTTCATGTTCTTTCGCCTTTGGTTGAACATTGAGAGTCCTCCTGGTGACTAGAAGTTCTCCCTTGACAGGGTAATCCACATCCTCCTCAGATAGCTCCTCTTCCTCCTCCGAGACTACATCTCCATTGTCGACCATGATCATGACCTTCTTGTTGGTACACTCATTAGCATAGTGTCCAAAGCCATGACACTTAAAGCACTTGACATTCCGGGACCTAGCAGGTGTTGCTGGCCCTTTGTCCTTGTCATCACGCGTGGAACCTACTGCTGAGGTTCCTTCTTTTGGTTTAGAGAAGGATTTGTCATCCTTTGAGTAGGCTGGTTTTGAAGCAGATCCGAATTGGGACTTGGCAGTGCTTCTTCTTTTGTTTTGTTGCTCAATCAGTATGGCTTTGTGCAACAACTCATCCATGTCCTCATATTCTTGTAGCTCCAGTCTATCTTGGATTTCCCGGTTGAGTCCTCCTTGGAATCTAGCCATGGTTGCTTCAGAATCCTCCACCACTTCAGCCTCATGATGAGTGTCTCCAACTCCTGGTGATAGTCTTCTACACTCTTTGTGCCTTGAGAAAGTCTTCTCAATCTCTGGTGAAGGTCTCGTCCATAGTGAGCAGGGACAAACCTCTTCTTCATCAAGGTTTTCATCTCAAACCAGGAGGTGATTTGGGGTTCTCCATTGCGCCTCCTTGTTGTTGCAATCTGCTCCCACCAGTTGATAGCATAACCACAGAATTCAGTGGCTGCTAGCTTGACCTTCCTCTCCTCAGTGTAGTGTTGGCATCCGAAGACCAGCTCTATCTTCTTCTCCCATTCCAAGTAGGCGTCAGGGTCATTCTTGCCATGGAATGGTGGTATTCTCAGCTTGAGGCTACCAAGATTGTCATCAGCCTGCACCCTTCTGTTGTGGTGCCTAGGTTGCTGTCCATCCAGTGAGTCTCCTTCACTCTCTTCTGCGGACTCAAGTTGCTCCTCAACCTCTTCCACTGCACGAGCTCTTCTCCTAGGTCTCAGCCTAGCTCGTTCAGCACCTACACCTGCAACATGATCAATACCAGGTAAGTCAACGTTAGCTCGGTTAACTCTCTCCATTCTCCTGGTGACCTCAGCGATCATGGCTTCAAAACTGCAGTTGATCAAGCCGGATGTGTTGAACAACAGGTCTTCCCACATCCTCTCCCTCTCTTCTTTCAGCCATAGTAACCTGAAAAACAAGTTAGAAAAGCCGAATAGCAAACAAAACTCTCTCTCACTCGGTTTTAGTTGCCAAGTCTCTGCCTTTCTCACGAGTTCAGTTAAGATTCAAAGCTCTTTCACCTAAGCTCTAGAACTTTTATCCCAAGTGATTTAGATAGACAGATTGAAAGAGTTTGGTCACCAATCCGCTTTACCACCCCAGCTGGATTTCTCCTCAGCTTTGTTCTTTCTTTTTTTTTTTTTTTTTTTTTGATTTGGCCGATCTCTTTCTGTTTTTAGATCTTAGACCACTTTTCTTTTGATTTTTCTATAGGGGTTGGCCGGATCAGCTTACAACAGATAGAAAGAGAAGAAAGTGTTTGATGGAATGATAGATCTGAGTAGACAAACACGAACCCTAACCTTCAAGTGGCTCTGATACCACTTGGTACGGCCTGGATAGGCTTGCTCTCCACGGATCACTTGAAGGGGATGGATAGAGGGTTGATCACGAGACTACTAGCACTCGGATCTGATGATGAACTGCTCTCCTTGGCGATGGTGATGCCTCAGAGATGTGTTGCTACTCAATGACACAAGATTACCTTGTATTGTCGTTGATGGATCACAAGGAATTCCTTCCTTTTAGATGAAGATCAATGTTCCTTTTGCTGAACAGAGAAAGCAGAAGACGAGACAAGCAAAGTGCTTAAAAGATTTCGAGTTTATTGAATGAGTTTCAAGCTGCCTGCGGCGCTTGCTTAAATAGAAAGCTACATCTAACCCTAAACCTAAACCGAGATGGTTTTGGTTTGTATAACCCTAAACCTAAACCGAATTGAAATTGGTTTTGTCTAAACCTAACCCTAAACCCAATTGAAATTGGTTACTACTCTGAATCGAAAATCCTAATCCTAATTGTCTTTGGTTTGCTGGTTCAATTTAAGTACAAATCGAAATCACATTAAACCAACATGCTGGTTCTTCACTCTTGATCGATTCCTCCTCTTGTCTCACGTGTTCAAGCAGAGCTAGCAAAGCTTGCCTCTGAGCCTTTGTCTTTGATCTTGTAATCGGTCCAACTGAGAAGCATCAAGTCATCTTGAGCTGCATTCTGATCCATCTCTTCCTCTCCACTCATCCAGTCGGCTACATAGGGGTCTACTTGTTCTAGTTCCTCCACCAGCTCCTGGATCTCTCCCTGGTAAGCCTCCTCTTCTGGTTCCTTGGTGTCTTGGCAATTGGATTGACTAGAGGTTGCATTTGACCCAATGGTGGTCACACCAGCTACCTGATGATCTAAGTTCAAGACCTGGTTCCTCCTCACCATTGCACCAGGATTAGAAGATGGAGCCATCCGGGTTTAGACATTGGCGAGTCTAGACAAGAGAGTGGTCAGAGCACTCTTGGCTGTGTGAAGAAGAAGGTGACTCAACAATGCGGCTTCTGAAGTGAGGTGGTTGAAGAGTTAGCTGAGGTATCTTCCAGCATTCCATTCAAGGTGGCGAGAATCAGAAGGAGTGGGCCAGTGGTGTGTTGATCAAGATCATGAAGCAATCCTTTCAAGCTTGACTTGTTCCACATGGTCAAGCTGAGGGGGAGTATTAAGAAGCTTCAATGATCTGTGAAGTGAGAGTCCTTGGTGGTTGTTCAAGAAGAAGAAGCAACCAAGGCTGAGTTAGTATCTGGTAATCCGAGCACTTAAACCCAACAAGAGGTTTGGGTGAAAGGGGAGAGACCAAGATCAGTGTGAGAGAGAGCTAGATGAGCTCAAGAAGAGTTAGTGGTGTGCAATGAGAGTCGGTCCAGACTTGCACCACAGTGAGGGCCATGATCCAGAGTTCTTTGTGGTGTGCAATGAGAGTCGGTCCAGACTTGCACCACAGTGAGGGCCATGATCCAGAGTTCTTTGTGTCCATCACACTGGTTGAGACACAAAGAACTCACTGGTGGTGCGGCCTGGATAGGCTTGTTCTCCACGGATCACTTGAAGGGGATGGATAGAGGGTTGATCACGAGACTACTGGCACTCGGATCTGATGATGAACTGCTCTCCTTGGCGATGGTGATGCCTCAGAGATGTGTTGCTACTCAATGACACAAGATTACCTTGTATTGTCATTGATGGATCACAAGGAATTCCTTCCTTTAGATGAAGATCAATGTTCCTTTTGCTGAACAGAGAAACCAGAAGACGAGACAAGCAAAGTGCTTAAAAGATTTCGAGTTTATTGATTCAGTTTCAAGCTGCCTGCGGCGCTTGTTTAAATAGAAAGCTACATCTAACCCTAAACCTAAACCGAGATGGTTTTGGTTTTGTCTAACCCTAAACCTAAACCGAATTGAAATTGGTTTTGTCTAACCCTAACCCTAAACCCAATTGAAATTGGTTTACTACTCTGAATCGAAAATCCTAATCCTAATTGTCTTTGGTTTGCTGGTTCCATTTAAGTACAAATCGAAATCACATTAAACCAACATGCTGGTTCTTCTCTCTTGATCGATTCCTCCTCTTGTCTCACGTGTTCAAGCAGAGCTAGCAAAGCTTGTCTCTGAGCTTTTGTCTTTGATCTTGTAATCGGTCCAACTGAGAAGATCAAGTCATCTTGAGCTGCATTCTGATCCTTCTCTTCCCCTCCACTCATCCAGTCGGCTACATAGGGATCTACTTGTTCTAGTTCCTCCACCAGCTCCTGGACCTCTTCCTGGTAAGCCTCCTCTTCTGGTTCCTTGGCGTCTTGGCAATTGGACTGACTGGAGGTTGCATTTGACCCAATGGTGGTCACACCAACTGGCCAATCCCTAGGCCTTGGAGATCTTACTCTTTTCCTTATCAAGGTTTTATCCCAAAAAGGGTTTTCTTTGATAAGGTTTTTAATGAGGAGACTCTTCAAGGTTCCAAGCTTGACTTAGGATCACTAGAGTCAAGCTTGAGGGGGAGTGTTAACTTGAAGAGAAGAAATGAACATCTGAAGCTAAATGATGAAGATGGTCTAAAGTGCAAAGTTAGGGCAAAACCTCTGGAAATGTTTATCAAGGCTTAAGGAGTATCCAGAGGCTTGTCTAGAGTCAGAAAGAAGTCCAAGAAAGGGTTTATATTGAAGTAGGAAGGAAATGGAGGAGTTTGGCAGAGTTTGGAAGAGAATGGTTGATGTGCAAAGTTCGGGTCGTCCGTACTGTACGGATCCGTATGGACTGTACGGACCGTACGGACATGGTCGACCCGGAATGTACTTTTCTCAACCTTTCAAGCCATTTTAGGCTTGTGCAAAATCCGGGACCAAAGTGTACGGCCAAAGTGTCCGTACAACCCTCTTTGGAGAAGACTTGGGTCTCAAGGCAAGGATATGGGCGAGTATGGTTATCCAAGGGAGAAAGATCCTTTTGGCATCTTCAAGATGCCTTAGGAAGCAACCAGGAAGGTGCCTTTCCCAGCTCATACTCGCAGCCATTCCTGTCCACTCATTCAGTCCACAAGCCAGCACAAGACAGGCTGTCTCTTGACCAAGGCGAGCTGCAATAAGGGCCAAGTATTTCAAATACTGAATGGAGACTGCTTTTGGTCCAGATTCACTTCTCCTCTCCTCCAATCAACCTATACTACACGGATTGCCTTCCATCCAGAGATCATCCTAGCCGTTCATCTTTATTCAAGTGTTTCTATCCATAGGATCTAGGTTTATTAATCTGCTACTTGTATTGCCTATATAAAGCCATAAGTGGCGATTGTAAACCCTAAGGGAGGAAGGGGGATTTCCCCTCTCCACTTCTATAAACAAAAGCTTAGTGTTCTTGAATCAGTCTCTCTTAATCTATCTCTTTCTTAATCTCTCTAATCTCTCTAAACTCTCCTAATCTTTGTTTCTGGTTCAAGTAAACACTAAGTGAACTAGATCCACTCTCTTCACCATTTCGTGTTCTCTCTGTCCCTAAAGGGTTTGTTCATCTTGTTCTTCACACACACGAGTCCTTACTCTGAAAATCTAACACTCTTGACTTCAAAAACTCGACTTAGGTTTGAAATGTTGCCATACACCGTTTGTAGTGTATCCCACAACTCTTTGGAGCTCTCACAATAGGAGTAAGCTGTCATGATAGATGGTTCCAAGCTGTTTTGGATGATTTATTGAGATGAAGAACCAAAGAGAAATAAAAGAGACAAAGAGAAGAAATGCTCTGGATACTTGAGGTGGAAGTTAGTCTGTACAGTCTTGCTCTACAAGGTATCTAACTTGACCTAACTTGCCTTGGGAGGAAAGTTAAGGAGATATTTCGTGTACTCTGACTAGAAGAAGGCAAGGAGACCTTTGGAGCTTTGTTAGACCAGTTTGAATTCAAATGGAGAGAGTCACATGTCTCTCTAAGGAATATAGCTGTTCATGACCTGTCACTATCCATGTGGTCCAGAGTCATTATTTTATTGTTTCCTTTTTGTTTCTTGTATTTCTATATAATGAAACATATCAGAATGAATGTAAGCAAGGAGAATAATCTCCCTTCTCTCTCTTAATCTCCAAATTCGTCACTCTCTCTCCACTCTCTCTCTAAAGTGTGCAGAAACTAACTCTCTTGTTCTTACTCTGTTCTTCATTGTTCTTCACCCAAAGCTCACATAAACTCAACTATTCTCCTCATATTTTCACAATTCTAACATGGTATCAGAGCTTTAAGCTCCTAAACTCTTTAGATTCCGCCAAAACCATTCTGTTCTTCCATTTACTCTGTTTTCCAGTTACTCTGTTTTTCATGTTGAATAGAGGTCTTAATATGGTAGAGGAAGGCTTATGAAGAGGAGAGGAAATGGTTTGGATCAGTCCGTACATGTCCGTACAACTAGGCCGTACAGGCCGTACAACTTGGCCGTACAAGTGGGTGAAGAAGTTTACCGCGAACGAGGAAAGTTACCCGGGTAAGAGTAACTCGACCCAGAGTTACTCTTACTAGTTACCAAGCGAACCAAGCTTGACTGAGGCGCGCGTTTGACAGGCTGGCTCGTGCATAATGGTGAAGCATTTTTGAATTCTTTCTCTTCCTCAAGCTTGGTTCAAGATACTAACAAGTACTGACCAAGCTAACACAATATCAGAGTGGGAGAGAAAGGATTTATTTAAACAAAACAGAGATAAAAGAGGTGAGTTTATTCCCAAAGAAGAGCAACAAAGCTCTGATACCATGTTGAAATTCATGAGTGTTTGTCTCATGTCAAGAGACTATTCAGTTAACTTGTAACTGAATCCCTTCAACCATACAACAGGAACTCACCATTCAATGGAAGAGACAACCAACTGGTGGTTGAATCCTCTTAAACAGCCTACACTATAACCACGATCCTAGATAGTAAACTGATTATATGTGGCAAATAATCTCCAGTTTGAATCTATTCCTTGAGAAGTGACACAATACTTTAAGTTTGTTCACTTAAGGAGAATAGGAATTAGAATCAGTAATCTAGAGTTTAAGAAGTAGATAAAGAAGAGTTTGTGTGAGTTTTACAAGTATTAGGCTGCCTTAAGAGAGATAGAGTTACGGCAGCCTCTAAACCATGATGCTTAACTCCTTACATTGTGAATATTGTTTAGACACAAGAAAGAGAGAGAGAGAGCACACGAAATTAGAGAGAGAGACTTGTATATTGATTCTGGTAAGTGTTATAAGAGAGGGTGAAGGTCTTTAAATAGACAATCACTTACAATAAACAATTACTAAAACAAGGAAATATAAACAAATAATTCTGTAGGGATGAGAAGAGGCCAAAGGGGATACAGCCAAGGGGAGGCACGTCCAGAGGAGGAGAAAGGGACAGGAGAGAGATAGTGACCAGGTCTGATGAGTGAAGTGACAGGCCAGCAACAGCTCTCTCCTTAAGCTTAACATGTGACTTTCTTCCATATTTGAATTTGAGTCTGGTCAAACCCTCTACCAACGGTTTCCTTAGCTTCTGGAGACCCTCAGCTCGTGTTCCCATCAGTACCTTGCCTCCCAAGGCAAGTTAGGTCATAGTAGATTGCTTGTGATCCAAGTCTGTACAAACAGAACCAGATTGGCTTCTCTTGTATATTGATTCTTGGATCATCAACCATCTTCTTCTTCTGGTCCTCCCTTTATTTATTTAAATACTCCCCCTCAAGCTTGACCATAGGAGATCCTTGGACAAGCTTGGAACTGAGAGCATTTGCCTCATTAAAAACCTAAGTGTGGAAAACCTTTTGGGATAAAACCATCACTTAGGGAAAAAGAGTGCAACTAACCTCAGCCTAGGGATTGGCCAGTGAGCCTAAGGAGCTTAAGATTATTTTCTTGATCCATAAACTCTGGATCATGGCCTTTCTTCAATGGCAAGTAGGCACCAATGCCTTCCTTGCTTCACACTCATCACACCTTTGAGCTTCTTCTTGTGGTCAGAGTTTGTCTCCCCCTTTCTTTTGGCTTCTTGCCTTCATCATGGGTTGAGTCCAAGTCTGCCTTGTTCATGAGCTCAATAGGTACCTGATTCAAACAATGCACAAACACATGCATCAATTCTCAAGGGAGAAACCTATCAATCATAAGAATGAGTATAGATTTAGGTACTTCCCTTGCATAAGTTTCTGAAGAATGGACATTGGCTTCTCATTTTAAGACCCCTCCTCAAGCTTGACCTGAGAATGAGAGTATGTGGTCAAGCTTGGAAGATGAGAGCCAGTGATGATAACCAATGCCTTGAGACCACAGCCCTCTTGGCTTGAATTGCCACAGCCCTCTTGGCTTGAATTATGGCCTTTTCTCTTGAGTGTACATCCTGTCACCCTCTTGGCACCAGGTAAGTCACTTCAAAGAAATCTCTCCACTGCTCCATTCGTCCTCTCAACCATATTGGGAGTTAATGGACACAATCAGTGTCCAATATGTTGATGGGCAGTGGGCAATCTCCATGGTCAGGAATATACATCATGTGTAGGTTCTGAAAAACATGGGCATCCTGTGAAACAGATAACTAGACACAGGCATCAGTAGACAAACAAGTGACCAGAACATGGGTTTTCACCAAGTCTGATCTTTAAAACACATTTAGAACAAGTACAGCAAGCAATGGACAAATATCTTCATGATTCTATCCCAGCAACACTCTCTGAATCCTAATCATCAAGACTAAGCATTCAGGCAACAAGACAATTAATTTTCCTAAGGGCAGAAGTAAGACAATTCTTTCAAGACAGTTTAACACCCTTAGGTAGATTCTAAACAAGATTGTTAGAATAGAGATTTAAGTAACCAGAGAGTATAAGTAACCAGAGTATAAGTAGAGAGTAGAGAATGATGTAACCAGAGTATTAGTAGCCAGAGAATGGAAGAATGATGGAGAATAAGTAACCTGGAGAATTAGAGAATGAGAGAATAGAGAATATAGAATAGAGAATTGCTCAAGAGTTCTAATGGACAGAGTTTTGCTCTGTTTTCTTGAGTTTTGCGGAAGCATATACAGCCAGGAGCATCCAATACTCATCAAGAGTTTGGTGCTTTAATAGCTGAAACACAATGGACCATTGAACAATTAATTTGCTCACTGACCTTAGACATGTGCCACTGGAATAACTCATGAACAGATGTTTTCCAGGCTTGCAACAAAAGAACCAACAGAATAACACATGAACAAGTGTTTTCTGTGGCTTAGACAACAATGAATCCAATGGATCAAAACAGTTTGTCCACTGGTCAAAGAGAAGCTCCATTAAGAGAAAGCTATTATCCAATGGATAAAGCATAATGGTGAAGCATTTTGAAATCTTTCTCTTCCTCAAGCTTGGTTCAAGATACTAACAAGTACTGACCAAGCTAACACAATATCAGAGTGGGAGAGAAAGGATTTATTTAAACAAAACAGAGATAAAAGAGGTGAGTTTATTCCCAAAGAAGAGCAACAAAGCTCTGATACCATGTTGAAATTCATGAGTGTTTGTCTCATGTCAAGAGACTATTCAGTTAACTTGTAATTGAATCCTCTTCAACCATACAACAGGAACTCACCATTCAATGGAAGAGACAACCAACTGGTGATTGAATCCTCATAAACAGCCTACACTATAACCAAGATCCTAGATAGTAAACTGATTATGTGTGGCAAATAATCTCCAGTTTGAATCTATTCCTTGAGAAGTGACACAATACTTTAAGTTTGTTCACTTAAGGAGAATAGGAATTAGAATCAGTAATCTAGAGTTTAAGAAGTAGATAAAGAAGAGTTTGTGTGAGTTTTACAAGTATTAGGCTGCCTTAAGAGAGATAGAGTTACGGCAGCCTCTAAACCATGATGCTTAACTCCTTACATTGTGAATATTGTTTAGACACAAGAAAGAGAGAGAGAGAGCACACGAAATTAGAGAGAGAGACTTGTATATTGATTCTGGTAAGTGTTATAAGAGAGGGTGAAGGTCTTTAAATAGATAATCACTTACAATAAACAATTACTAAAACAAGGAAATATAAACAAATAATTCTGTAGGGATGAGAAGAGGCCAAAGGGGATACAGCCAAGGGGAGGCACGTCCAGAGGAGGAGAAAGGGACAGGAGAGAGATAGTGACCAGGTCTGATGAGTGAAAGTGACAGGCCAGCAACAGCTCTCTCCTTAAGCTTAACATGTGACTTTCTTCCATATTTGAATTTGAGTCTGGTCAAACCCTCTACCAACGGTTTCCTTAGCTTCTGGAGACCCTCAGCTCGTGTTCCCATCAGTACCTTGCCTCCCAAGGCAAGTTAGGTCATAGTAGATTGCTTGTGATCCAAGTCTGTACAAACAGAACCAGATTGGCTTCTCTTGTATATTGATTCTTGGATCATCAACCATCTTCTTCTTCTGGTCATCCCTTTATTTATTTAAATACTCCCCCTCAAGCTTGACCATAGGAGATCCTTGGACAAGCTTGGAACTGAGAGCATTTGCCTCATTAAAAACCTAAGTGTGGAAAACCTTTTGGGATAAAACCATCACTTAGGGAAAAAGAGTGCAACTACCCTCAGCCTAGGGATTGGCCAGTGAGCCTAAGGAGCTTAAGATTATTTTCATGGATCCTTAGACTCTGGATCATGGCCTTTCTTCAATGGCAAGTAGGCACCAATGCCTTCCTTGCTTCACACTCATCACACCTTTGAGCCTATTGACCTTAACGAATAAAGAAGACAAAGAAATGAAGAGGATGAGCTTACTTGGGAGAGAAGGCAGTCCGTACATATGTACGGAATGACTTGACACACAAGTCACTCTGAAGTGAAGTACAAGGCAAGTTAAGGTCTAGGAAGGAACCAGGAGTGAGGAGCAAGGTATCCCCACGTGTTATACTGTATGAATACATGGAAACCGTATGAATACAGTATAGGGACGTTGGGGAACTCCTGCCAGATTCAAATTCAAATTCAAACCAAAGCAAATACTGTTTCTTTCACTTATTTACCTTGTCCCCTTGTCTCCTTGTCTGCTGGACCTTCTTGGTCGAAAATAAGCTCTATATGTGTTGTAAAATTGATTCTGAATCAATTAAGGAGAAATAAACCTCCTCTTTACTTGTTTACTCTCTCTCTCTTCTCTCACGGATTTTCTCCATTCTCTCTCTCTTGTTCTTGCTGTTCTTGAGTGTTCTTCACCATATTCTTAATAAACTTTCATGGTATCAGAGCTTCTAAGCTCCTAAACCTATTTTTTCTTCCGCAAATCTACTCTACTTCTCATTCTCTTTCATTCTATCGGTTTATTTTTTTAAAATCTCTTGGATACATCCTATTAACCACTGGTCCATAATTGTTCGAAATGGAGCAAAACAAGGCAGTGGTGATTCCAGTCACTCTAAAAGGGGTGAACTACCTTCTCTGGTCAAGATTGATCAAGAATGCCCTTGGTGGAAGAGGTTTATGGTCCCATATCACTTCAGATAAGGCGCCAAAACAAACCATCCAAGGAGAAGATGGCAAGGAGATTGTGGTGGTAGATGAAAACAAATGGAGTCAGGAGGACTTTATGGTGCTGTCTATCATCCAGTGCTCACTTGATGGTCCCATAATGGAGGCCTACTCTTACTGTGAAACCGCAAAGGAGTTGTGGGATACCCTTCAGAAGGTCTATGGAAACATATCCAATCTCAGTAGGGTGTTTGAAGTGAAGAAAGCTATCAACTGCTTGAACCAGGAAGACATGGACTTTAACCAACATTTTGGTAAGTTCAGAGCTCTCTGGGCAGAGCTGGAGATGTTGAGGCCAAATACCACTGACCCTACCATTTTGAATGAGAGGCGTGAGCAAGACAAAGTGTTTGGTCTGCTCCTCACTCTTAATCCAGGCTACAATGATCTCATCAAACACTTGCTGAGGGCAGACAAGCTACCTACTCTTGAGGAGGTATGTGCCCAAATCCAGAAGGAACAAGGCTCAGTGGGTCTATTTGGTGGGAAAGGTGACTTGAACATGGCTCACAAGGCTGAAGCCTCAGCTAACAAAGCCTTCTTCAAACCAGAGAACCGGCGAGTCACTTGTGAGCATTGCAAGAAGAGTGGTCACATGAAGAACCAGTGCTGGATTCTTCACCCACATCTCAGGCCACCATCAAGATTTAACCAAACAAGGGCCAATGAAGCTGTTCAGCAAACTTCTCAGCCTATGCGCCCAAATGGTGAAGGAAGAGCTCTGGTCTCTACCACCTATGCAGTTGGAGCTACATCTCAACCTCCTTCTGATGATGCCTTCATCCGCAAGTCAGACATTGAGGCCCTTATCAAGGCACTCAATGCAAACTCTGGTAACATCAGTAGTAATGTCTTAAATAATTCATTGAGTGATAAACCACTGATTATTGATTCAGGAGCATCTCACCATATGATTAGGGACTCTAGTCTTATTAGCAACATTGAACCTGCCCTAGGAAGTGTAGTGATTGCTAATGGTGATAGAGTACCCATTAAAGGCATAGGGAACTTAAAATTATTTGATAAGGAATCTAAGGCATTTTATATGCCTACATTTGCCTCTAACTTGCTTTCAGTTAAAAAGGCTACTACTGATCTTAATTGCAAAATTGTTTTCAGTCCTAATGATGTTCTTTTTCAGGATATTGAAACAAGTAAGATGCTTGGGAAAGGTGTGAGCAAGAAAGGGTTGTACTTGCTTGAAAACACCAAACTTAGTTCTGATTTTTCTTGTGCTTTCAGTTCCATTCCTGTCTTAGCTTCTAATGTATTATGGCATGCTAGATTAGGCCATCCTCATTCTCGTGCTTTAAGCTTAATGTTGCCTAATCTTGTTTTTAAAACTGATAGCTGTGAAGCTTGTATCCTTGGCAAACATTGCAAGTCTGTTTTTACTAAATCAACCACTATCTATGATCACTGTTTTGATTTAGTTCATTCTGATGTGTGGACAGCTCCTTGTGTCTCTAGGGAAAACCACAAGTATTTCGTCACTTTTATAGATGAAAAATCGAAATACACTTGGCTGACCTTAATTCAATCAAAAGATAGGGTGTTAGAAGCTTTTATGAACTTTCAAAGCTATATAACTAATCACTTCAATGCCAAGATTAAAATTTTTAGGTCAGACAATGGTGGGGAGTACACAAGCCATGCATTCAAAAACAACCTAGTCAAACATGGGATCATTCATCAGACAAGCTGCCCATACACACCACAACAAAATGGAGTGGCTGAGAGGAAGAATCGACATCTTATGGAAGTTGCCAGAAGCATGATGTTCCACACAAACGTTCCAAAGAGGTTTTGGGGGGATGCTGTGGTGTCAGCATGCTATCTGATCAACAGAACACCCACAAGAGTTCTCCATGATGTCTCTCCTTATGAGGTATTGAACAAAACTAAACCATCCATTGATCACTTGCGTGTGTTTGGGTGTATGTGCTTTGTATTGATTCCAGGAGAACAGAGAAACAAACTTGAAGCAAAGAGTGTCAAAGCAATGTTTATTGGTTATTCAGCCAACCAGAAAGGATACAAGTGCTATGTACCAGAGACTAGGAGAGTTATGGTCTCAAGGGATGTGAAATTTGTGGAGTCTAGAGGGTACTATGATGAGAAGAGCTGGGATAACTTGAAGGATCTCTCACATGCGCCTTCAGACAGAGCAAACAACCTGAGGATCATCCTAGAAAGTCTTGGTATTAGTCAGCCTCAGGCCAGGGAGGAAACAAGAGAAGGACCTGCTCAAACTGCTGGAACGGTTGAAAATGAGACCCATCTTGATCCTGAGGGGGGAAACCAACCAGAACCAGAGGAGACAATACATCATGAAGGTTCTGAAATTCATGATCAACATGGTTCAGAAGAAACCCAGGAGCAGCCTCAACCACAAACCCATGAGGATGAAGAAGCTGAAGAAGATCAGGTGCAGCCATTAAGGAGAAGCACAAGAATCAGGCAACCCCCATCTAACTGGACGAACACAAGGGTGTACTACAATGCAAATGCAGTAGCTCATCCCATACAAGCCACATGCTCTCTTCATCAATATCCAGAAGAGCACCAAGCCCTCATGAGCAACTTGGATCAAGAATACATACCAAGATCTTATGAAGAAGCAATGGAGGATAAGGAATGGAAGGAATCAGTGGGTCATGAAACTCAGGCCATGATAGACAATGATACTTGGTATGAGGCTGAACTTCCAAAAGGGAAGAAGGCAGTAACAAGTAGATGGATCTTCACCATCAAGTACCTAGCCAATGGTAAACCAGAAAGGAAGAAGACAAGGCTGGTTGCAAGGGGATTCACTCAAACTTATGGAGAAGATTACCTTGATACCTTTGCACCAGTAGCAAAACTTCACACCATCAGAATCATCCTTTCTCTTGCTACCAACTTGAAGTGGGACTTATGGCAAATGGATGTGAAGAATGCCTTTCTTCAAGGGGAACTAGAAGATGAAGTCTACATGAGACCCCCTCCTGGTCTGGAATACCTAGTCAAACCAGGCAATGTTTTGAGGCTCAAGAAGGCTATCTATGGGTTAAAGCAATCACCAAGAGCCTGGTATCATAAACTCAGTACCACCCTTAATGGAAAAGGGTTTAGACGA
Organism: Moricandia arvensis; assembly: GCA_905132765.1. NCBI lineage: Eukaryota > Viridiplantae > Streptophyta > Magnoliopsida > Brassicales > Brassicaceae > Moricandia > Moricandia arvensis. The sequence continues at coordinate 19,401 of CAJHQP010006295.1, read as the reverse complement.
TCAGAGGCAGATCATACTCTATTCACTCTCACCAGCCAACAAGGTATAGTAGTCATCCTTGTGTATGTTGATGATATCATCATCACAGGGAGTGACAAAGAAGGTATACAAACCACAAAAGCTTACTTAAAATCTGTATTTGAGATAAAGGATTTAGGTGAGCTAAAGTACTTCCTTGGAATTGAAGTATGCCGCTCTAATGAGGGGCTCTTCTTGTCCCAAAGGAAGTACACACTTGACCTTTTGAATGGAGCAGGTATGCTTGGAGAGAAACCAGCTAAGACTCCTCTAGAAGATGGCTACAAGATTTTACGTGAGGGGGAGTATGAAGACACACCATTTGATGATCCAAAGCAATACAGAAGACTAGTGGGTAAGCTAATCTATTTAACAATTACTAGACCTGATATTTGCTTTGCTGTGAACCAGGTGAGCCAGCATATGCAAGTGCCAAAGGTTCATCACTGGAAAATGGTGGAAAGGATACTCAGATACCTTAGTGGAGCTCCTGGACAAGGAGTATGGATGGGCTGTAATGGCAACACAGAAGTGGTTGGCTATTGTGATGCTGATTGGGCAGGAGATAGGAATGATAGGAAGTCAACCACAGGCTATTGCACCTTCATAGGAGGCAATCTGGTCACATGGAAAAGCAAGAAACAAAAGGTGGTTTCATGTTCAAGTGCTGAAGCAGAGTATAGAGCCATGAGGAAGCTGACAAACGAGTTGGTGTGGATCAAAGGATTACTCAAAGATTTGGGAGTCGAGATCACTTCTCCAATCACAATGCATTGTGACAACCAAGCAGCCATTCACATAGCCTCAAACTCAGTGTTTCATGAGAGGACGAAACACATTGAGGTGGACTGCCATAAGGTGAGGCAAATGGTGATCGAAGAAGTCATATTGCCATGCTACACAAGGAGTGAAGATCAGTTGGCCGACATTTTCACTAAAGCCGCAAGTACCAAGGTGTGTGAGTCCATTTATCCTAAACTTGGACTCACTGACATTACCAAGGCATAATCCTCTTAGCCATGGAGCTTCTACTCTTTCCTTAGTATGTTTTTGTCCCAAAAACAGGGTTTTGCATATTAAGGTTTTAATGAGGGAAGTCTTCATGGTTTTCCAAGCTTGATCATTGCATTGGATCAAGCTTGAGGGGGAGTATTGACCTTAATGAATAAAGAAGACAAAGAAATGAAGAGGATGAGCTTACTTGGGAGAGAAGGCAGTCCGTACATATGTACGGAATGACTTGACACACAAGTCACTCTGAAGTGAAGTACAAGGCAAGTTAAGGTCTAGGAAGGAACCAGGAGTGAGGAGCAAGGTATCCCCACGTGTTATACTGTATGAATACATGGAAACCGTATGAATACAGTATAGGGACGTTGGGGAACTCCTGCCAGATTCAAATTCAAATTCAAACCAAAGCAAATACTGTTTCTTTCACTTATTTACCTTGTCCCCTTGTCTCCTTGTCTGCTGGACCTTCTTGGTCGAAAATAAGCTCTATATGTGTTGTAAAATTGATTCTGAATCAATTAAGGAGAAATAAACCTCCTCTTTACTTGTTTACTCTCTCTCTCTTCTCTCACGGATTTTCTCCATTCTCTCTCTCTTGTTCTTGCTGTTCTTGAGTGTTCTTCACCATATTCTTAATAAACTTTCACTTCTTGTGGTCAGAGTTTGTCTCCCCCTTTCTTTTGGCTTCTTGCCTTCATCATGGGTTGAGTCCAAGTCTACCTTGTTCATGAGCTCAATAGGTACCTGATTCAAACAATGCACAAACACATGCATCAATTCTCAAGGGAGAAACCTATCAATCATAAGAATGAGTATAGATTTAGGTACTTCCCTTGCATAAGTTTCTGAAGAATGGACATTGGCTTCTCATTTTAAGACCCCTCCTCAAGCTTGACCTGAGAATGAGAGTATGTGGTCAAGCTTGGAAGATGAGAGCCAGTGATGATCACCAATGCCTTGAGACCACAGCCCTCTTGGCTTGAATTGCCACAGCCCTCTTGGCTTGAATTGTGGCCTTTTCTCTTGAGTGTACATCCTGTCACCCTCTTGGCACCAGGTAAGTCACTTCTAAGAAATCTCTCCACTGCTCCATTCGTCCTCTCAACCATATTGGAAGTTAATGGACACAATCAGTGTCCAAAGTGTTGATGGGCAGTGGGCAATCTCCATGGTCAGGAATATACATCATGTGTAGGCTCTGAACAACATGGGCAACCTGTGAAACAAATAACTAGACACAGGCATCAGTAGACAAACAAGAGACCAGAACATGGGTTTTCACCAAGTCTGATCTTTAAAACACATTTAGAACAAGTACAGCAAGCAATGGACAAATATCTTCATGATTCTATCCCAGAAACACTCTCTGAATCCTAATCATCAAGACTAAGCATTCAGGCAACAAGACAATTAATTTTCCTAAGGGCAGAAGTAAGACAATTTTTTCAACACAGTTTAACACCCTTAGGCAGATTCTAAACAAGATTGTGAGAATAGAGATTTAAGTAACCAGAGAGTATAAGTAACCAGAGTATAAGTAGAGAGTAGAGAATGATGTAACCAGAGTATTAGTAGCCAGAGAATGGAAGAATGATGGAGAATAAGTAACCTGGAGAATTAGAGAATGAGAGAATAGAGAATATAGAATAGAGAATTGCTCAAGAGTTCTAATGGACAGAGTTTTGCTCTGTTTTCTTGAGTTTTGCGGAAGCATAAACAGCCAGGAGCATCCAATACTCATCAAGAGTTTGGTGCTTTATTAGCTGAAACACAATGGACCATTGAACAATTAATTTGCTCACTGATCTTAGACATGTGCCACTGGAATAACTCATGAACAGATGTTTTCCAGGGCTTGCAACAAAAGAACCAACAGAATAACACATGAACAAGTGTTTTCTGTGGCTTAGACAACAATGAATCCAATGGATCAAAACAGTTTGTCCACTGGTCAAAGAGATGCTCCATTAAGAGAAAGCTATTATCCAATGGATAAAGCATAATGGTGAAGCATTTTTGAAATCTTTCTCTTCCTCAAGCTTGATTCAAGATACTAACAAGTACTGACCAAGCTAACACAATATCAGAGTGGGAGAGAAAGGATTTATTTAAACAAAACAGAGATAAAAGAGGTGAGTTTATTCCCAAAGAAGAGCAACAAAGCTCTGATACCATGTTGGAATTCATGAGTGTTTGTCTCATGTCAAGAGAGTATTCAGTTAACTTGTAACTGAATCCTCTTCAACCATACAACAGGAACTCACCATTTAAGGGAAGAGACAACCAACTTGTGATTGAATCCTCATACACAGCTTACTATATAACCAAGAATCCTAGACAGTAAACTGGTTTTGTGAAGCAGAAACTCTCTAGTATGAATCTAATCCTTGAGAAGTAACACAACACTTAGAGTTTGTGTACTTAAGATGAAGAGGATTTTAGAATCAGTAATCTAGAGATTAAGAGAAATAAAGAAGAGTTTAGAGTGAGTTTGACAAGTATTAGGCTGCCTTAAGAGAGATAGAGTTAAGGCAGCCTCTAAACCCTAATGCTTAACTCCTTACATTGTGAATATTGTTTAGACACAAGCAAGAGAGAGAGAGAGACACGAGCTTAGAGAGAGAGAAACTTGTCTATTGATTCTGGTAAAGTGTTACAAGAGAGGGTGAAGGTCTTTAAATAGACAATCACTTACAATAAACAATTAATAAAACAAGGAAATATAAACAAATAATTCTGTAGGGATGAGAAGAGGCCAAAGGGGATACAGCCAAGGGGAGGCACGTCCAGAGGAGGAGAAAGGGACAGGAGAGAGATAGTGACCAGGTCTGATGAGTGAAAGTGACAGGCCAGCAACAGCTCTCTCCTTAAGCTTAACATGTGACTTTCTTCCATATTTGAATTTGAATCTGGTCAAACCCTCTACCAACGGTTTCCTTAGCTTCTGGAGACCCTCAGCTCGTGTTCCCATCAGTACCTTGCCTCCCAAGGCAAGTTAGGTCATAGTAGATTGCTTGTGATCCAAGTCTGTACAAACAGAACCAGATTGGCTTCTCTTGATGAACTTATCCTTGGATCATCAATCATCTTCTTCTTCTGGTCATCCCTTTATTTATTTCAATACTCCCCCTCAAGCTTGACCATAGGAGAACCTTGGAAAAGTTTGGAACTGAGAGCACTTGCCTCATTAAAAACCTAATTGTGGAAAACCTTTTGGGATAAAACCATCACTTAGGGAAAAAGAGTGCAACTACCCGCAGCCTAGGGATTGGCCAGTGAGCCTAAGGAGCTTAAGATTATTTTCATGGACTCCTTAGACTCTGGATCATGGCCTTTCTCCAATGGCAAGTAGGCACCAATGCCTTCCTTGCTTCACACTCATCACACCTTTGAGCTTCTTCTTGTGGTAAGAGTTTGTCTCCCCCTTTCTTTTGGCTTCTTGCCTTCATCATGGGTTGAGTCCAAGTCTGCCTTGTTCATGAGCTCAATATGTACCTGATTCAAACAATGCAAAAACACATGCATCAATTCTCAAGGGAGAAACCTATCAATCATAAGAATTTGTATAGATTTAGGTACTTCCCTTGCATAAGTTTCTGAAGAATGGACATTGGCTTCTCATTTTAAGAACTGTGAGAAGGCGAAAGATCTATGGGATACTCTCCAAAAGGTGTATGGAACATCTCAAACCTCACACGAGTGTTTGAGATCAAGAGGGCTATCAACAGCTTAGCTCAAGAAGACATGGAGTTTACTAAACATTTGGGAAAGTTCCGGGCTTTATGGTCTGAACTTGAGATGCTAAGGCCTAGCACTACAGATCCGGATGAGTTGAATGAGAGGCGTGAGCAAGACAAGGTCTTTGGGCTCCTACTCACACTCAACACTACCTACAATGATCTGATCAAACATATCCTTAGATCCGAGAAGCTCCCTACTCTTGAAGAAGTTTGTGCTCAAATCCAGAAGGAACAAGGGTCCTTTGGACTATTTGGAGGAAAGGGGGAGCTTACTCTTGCAAACCAAGCCGAGGTGCCTCAAGCTAACCGAGTTCAGAGGTATGAAGATAGGAGAGGTGCTGGGAACTTTGAAGACAGGAGGTTCAATGGAAACTGTGATCATTGCAAGAGGCATGGTCATAAGAAGAGCCAATGCTGGATACTCCATCCTCACCTCAAGCCAGCCAAGTTCATGAAGGAGAGGGAAGGAAGAGCTAATGTGACCTATGGAACAGGTGATCAAACGGGTGCTGGAACTTCAACCAAGGGAAATGAGACAGAAGGGCGTGAAGGAGGTGAGAGCAAGGCCCTGGTGACCTACACTGCCCACCAGCCACGTCTCAATGAGCATGAGTTCATCCGCCGGTCTGAGATGGATGCTCTCATCAAAATGCTCAAGGATAATGGTAACACTCTTGGTAATATCAAAGGGTATTCATTTGGTGCATATAGGGTTGCTAGTATTGTTGAACAACCGGATAGCCTTCACACTGATTCTGGGATAATTGGTCATTCTCATACTGCTCATAACATGTCTAAACCTTTGATAGTAGACTCTGGTGCATCTCATCATATGATTAGTGATACTAGTCTTATAAAAGATATAGAACCGGCTAATGGACATGTGATGATAGCAAATGGAGATAGTGTTGAAATAAGTGAGTACATGAAGACATTAATACCAAGAAGAGATCAAGAGAAGAGAGGAAGAAGACTTGAAGAAGACTCAGGCAGTTTGAAATTCAAAACTAGATCTGCTGGAAAACAGCTGTCATGCACTTATGTTTCTCTCTCTCTCTCTCTCTTCTATCTGTCTTTAAAACTCTTGTAAAGCCACGAAAATGATAATAAGAAGCTGAGTATTCTCTCCATTCTCTCTATTCTCTTTATTCTCCCTATTCTCTGTTTTTTTCTCTAAAGATTTCATGGTATCAGAGCCTGGTTACTGATAATCTGGGTGTGTGTTCTTCATTTAACAGTAAAGGTTGAAACTTTCTAGAGATTCAAGGAAAGTTTGAAGTTTGAAGCTTTCTTTCACTAGATCTAAAGTCTTTTCTGGTTGATTCATCTCAAAGTCTCAACCTTTGCTGGATTTGAAACTCGAGTGTTCTTCAGCTTCATAAAGACTCAAGCTTTTCCAGATCTGTTTTTTTTTTTCGAAAAATCTGGTTCTTCTGGTTCTTTTCTTGAGAGTTCTTGGTGTTCTTGAGTGCTTTTGGCGTTCTGGGTTTGGTCAAGTCTTTCTGATGAAGACAACCAGTCTCAACAGTGAAAGAAAGCAAAGATCTAGTTTTTCAGTGAAGACTGAAGAGGAAAATGGTGGAATCTGGTCCAGATGGGCAAAGGCAGCTTTGGTATGCTGTATGCTGTGGAGAAGTCATGTAAAGGAGAAACCTTTAAGAGAAATGGCTACAGAAGAAGGTCAGGCGTGGAGTCTGAAGTATGAAGAAAGAGCTGTTCAAGAAATCAGTACAAGGGGTGAGATTGTAACAGCTTATGGGAGTAGATCCAATCTGAGAAAAAGAAAGGAAGAACTCCAGAAGATTGTTCAGCATACACATGAGATGTGTAAGAAGAACAAGAAACAAACTTTGATTTGGAATGGTGCAAGATGCAAGAAGGGAAGGCTGAGGAGACTTTCCATGACTTGGATCAGAAGGAAAAATACTCAAAGGAAGAGTAGAAAGGCTGGTCAGTTAAAAGGAGATATGGAGGTCAAAATGGCCAAGAAAGCTGTGCAACAGATGATTAGAGGAGAGTGCTCTTACTCTGCCTACATGGGTAGCTCAGTGGAGAAGAAAGTGGATATGAGACATCAGGAGACAACAGGAGCTGATGGTTTCGTTACCAGGAAGGAATGGGAAGGATACATAAAGGAAATCCAAGCCTTGGTCACTGCCAAGAAGCGCAGCAGACAGTCCAATGCTAATGAAGAGATCACTAAGCCTATCATCATTGACTCTGGAGCAACGCATCACATGATCAGTGATAGGAGCTTGATGAGTGACATTAAAGCCACTACAGGAAGTGTTAAGATAGCCAATGGTGATCAGATTCCAATAGAGGGGATAGGAAACTTGAAACTGTTTGAGAAGGATTCAGCTGCTTTCTACCTGCCTAGGTTTACATCCAATTTGATATCTGTGAAGAGGGCAACAGTGGACCTTAATTGTCAAGTTGTCTTCAGGCCAAATGAGGTGGAGTTTCAAGACCTGGAGTCTGGACAAGTTATTGGTAGAGGAGATGTCAAAAATGAGCTCTACCACCTTCACACAACTAAGCTCTCTAAACCCTTTAACTCTGTTTGTTTAAGTAGTGCTACTGATAGGATTGAAAGCATTACTTGGCATGCTAGGTTGGGTCATCCTCATACTCGAGCAATAGAACTGATTCTTCCTGCTTTATCATTCAATCATTTAGAGTGTGAGGCTTGCATATTAGGGAAGCACTGTAGGACTGTTTTCCCAGCATCTGAAACTATATATGGGAACTGCTTTGATCTAGTTCACTCTGACGTGTGGACATCCCCATGTGTGTCTAGGGACAATCAGAAGTATTTTGTGACATTCATTGATGAAAAGTCTAAATACACTTGGATCACTTTGCTTCCATCTAAGGATAGAGTTCTGGATGCCTTTATAAACTTCCAAGCATATGTTACTAACCATTACAATGCTACTGTGAAGGTACTAAGGTCTGATAATGGAGGTGAATACACCAGTCATGCCTTCAAGAATCACATGGATAAGCATGGAATAGTGCATCAGACCAGCTGTCCCTACACGCCACAGCAGAATGGGGTTGCTGAAAGGAAGAATAGACACTTGATGGAGGTTGCTAGATCCATGATGTACCACACCAATGTCCCTAGGCGTTTCTGGAGTGATGCTGTTCAGACTGCTTGCTATCTCATCAATAGGATCCCAACCAAGGTACTGAAGAATCTGTCTCCATATGAAGTGTTGAACAAGACCAAGCCTTACATAGATCATCTGAGAGTCTTTGGGAGTCTATGCTATGTCTTGGTTCCTGGAGAACAGAGAAACAAGCTGGATGCAAAGAGCACTAGAGCTATGTTCATTGGGTACTCAGTAACCCAAAAAGGATATAAGTGCTATGATCCAGTAACAAGGAGAGTATTGGTATCCAGGGATGTGAAGTTCATGGAAACAAAGGGTATTATGAGGAGAAGAACTGGAAGGACCTAGAGGATATGTCTAATGAACCAGAGAATAAGGCAGTGAATCTGAGGAACCTATTGGAGAAGCTTGGGATAGACATGTCCCAGAATCAGGAGATAAGAAGGAACACTCCTTCTGATCAGGTTAGAGAAGCTGAAAGAATAATCCCTCTTGATCATGAGAGGGGGAGTGAATCTGAATCAAGTGTGCAAGAGCAGCACCAAGAGGATTCAGCACATCATGATCAAGATGTGGCTCAGTCAAGTGAAGATGAGCAGGAAGAATATCATGACCCAGAGGAGGTTAATGATACAGAAGCAGAGGATCAGACTCAAGTTCAGCCATTGCGGAGGAGTGAAAGGTTGAAGAGTAGGATGCCAGAAACAGAAACTCAAGAAGAAACTCAAGAAGAGGTTCAGCCTCTGCGAAGAAGCACTAGGGAGAGAAAGGATCCTTCCAACTGGGTAAACACGAGAGTGTACTACAATGCCCAGGCTGTGAAGCATCCTTCTCAAGCTGTGTGTTCCTTTGCAGAGTATCCAGAAGAACACATGGTGTTTATGTGTAATCTGGATGAAAGTGACATTCCAAGATCCTATGAGGAAGCTATGAAGGACAAGGAATGGAGAGAGTCAGTGGGCAGTGAAAGGGATGCAATGATCAAGAATGACACTTGGTATGAGAGTGAACTACCGGAAGGGAAGAAGGCTGTGACTAGTAATGGATATTCACAATCAAGTATCTGGCAAATGGAAAGGTTGATAGGAAGAAGACCAGATTGGTAGCAAGAGGGTTTACACAAACCTATGGAGAAGATTACATTGACACATTTGCTCCTGTTGCCAAGCTACATACAGTTCGAATCATCCTATCAGTTGCAACCAATTTGGAGTGGGATTTTGGCAGATGGATGTGAAGAATGCTTTCTTGCAAGGAGAGCTTGAGGATGAAGTATATATGCATCCTCCTCCTGGTTTTGAGTATCTAGTAAAGCCAGGAAATGTTTTGAGATTGAAGAAGGCTATATATGGGCTGAAACAATCACCAAGGGCATGGTATAGGAAGCTAAGCACTACTCTGAATGGAAGAGGCTTCAGGAAGTCTGAATTAGACATACTCTCTTCACCTTAACAGGACCTTCAGGGATCATTGTTATTCTGGTGTACGTGGATGATCTGATCATCACAGGGAATGATAAGGCAGGGATTCAAGCCACTAAAGACTTTCTCAAGTCTGTGTTTGATATCAAGGACTTGGGGGAGATGAAGTACTTCTTGGGTATTGAGATATGCAGATCTAAGGAGGGTCTGTTCATGAATCAGAGGAAGTATACTCTAGATATGGTAAAGGGAGCTGGCGTGCTTGGAGGAAAGACAGCCAAGACACCTCTTGAAGAGGGGTACAAGGTTGTACTTGAGGGGGAGATTGAAGAAAAACAACTGTTTGAGGATGCTAAACTTTACAGGAAGATGGTTGGAAAACTGATATACTTGACTATCACAAGACCAGATATATGCTTTGCAGTGAATCAAGTAAGTCAGCATTTGGAGGCTCCAAAGGTCCATCACTGGAAAATGGTTGATAGGATACTGAGGTACTTGAGTGGAACTCCTGGACAAGGAGTTTGGATGGGATGTAATGGCAGTACAGAAGTAGTTGGGTATTGTGATGCTGATTGGGCAGGAGATAGAGTGGATAGGAAATCAACTACTGGGTATTGTACATTCGTTGGAGGAAACCTGGTTACTTGGAAGAGTAAGAAGCAAAAGGTTATCTCCTGCTTGTTGAAATAAATAAAGGGATGACCAGAAGAAAAAGATGGTTGATGATCAAAGGATAAGTTCATCAAGAGAAGCCAATCTGGTTCTGTTTGTACAGACTTGGATCACAAGCAATCTACTATGACCTAACTTGCCTTGGGAGGAAAGGTACTGATGGGAACACGAGCTGAGGGTCTACAGAAGCTAAGGAAACCGTTGGTAGAGGGTTTGACCAGATTCAAATTCAAATATGGAAGAAAGTCACATGTTAAGCTTAAGGAGAGAGCTGTTGCTGGCCTGTCACTTTCACTCATCAGACCTGGTCACTATCTCTCTCCTGTCCCTTTCTCCTCCTCTGGACGTGCCTCCCCTTGGCTGTATCCCCTTTGGCCTCTTCTCATCCCTACAGAATTATTTGTTTATATTTTCTTGTTTTAGTAATTGTTTATTGTAAGTGATTGTCTATTTAAAGACATTTACCCTCTCTTGTAACACTTATAAGAATCAATAGACATGTTTCTCTCTCTCTAAGCTCGTGTCTCTCTCTCCCTTGCTTGTGTCTAAACAATATTCACAATGTAAGGAGTTAAGCATTAGGGTTTAGAGGCTGCCTTAACTCTATCTCTCTTAAGGCAGCCTAATACTTGTCAAACTCACTCTAAACTCTTCTTTATCTCTTCTTAAGCTCTAGATTACTGATTCTATTTCTCATTCTCCTTAAGTGAACAAACTGAAAGTGTTGTGTCACTTCTCAAGGAATAGATTCAAACCATAGATTCTTTGCCACACATAACCAGTTTGCTGTCTAGGATCTTGGTTATAGTGTAGGTTGTTTAAGAGGATTCAACCACCAGTTGGTTGTCTCTTCCTTTAAATGGTGAGTTCCTGTTGTATGGTTGAAGAGGATTCAGTTACAAGTTAACTGAATAATCTCTTGATATGAGACAAACACTCATGAATTCCAACATGGTATCAGAGCTTTGTTGCTCTTCTTTGGGATTAAACTCACCTCTTTTATCTCTGTTTTGTTTAAAAAAGAAATCCTTTCTCTCCCACTCTGATATTGTGTTAGCTTGGTCAGTACTTGTTAGTATCTTTAATCAAGCTTGATGAAGAGAAATATTTCGAAAATGCTTCACCATTATGCTTTATCCATTGGATAATAGCTTTCTCTTAATGGAGCATCTCTTTGACCAGTGGACAAACTGTTTTGATCCATTGGATTCATTGTTGTCTAAGCCACAGAAAACACTTCTTCATGTGTTATTATGTTGGTTCTTTGGTTGAAAGCCCTGGAAAATATTAGTTTATGAGTTATTCCAGTGGCACATGTCTAAGATCAGTGAGCAAATTAATTGTTCAATGGTCCATTATGTTTCAGCTAATAAAGCACCAAACTCTTGATTAGTATTGGATGCTCCTGGCTGTTTATGCTTCCGCAAAACTCAAGAAAATAGAGCAAAACTCTGTCCATTAGAACTCATGAGAAATTCTCTTTTCTATTCTCTATTCTCTCATTCTCTAAATCTCTAGGTTACTTATTCTCCATCATTCTCCCATTCTCTGGCTACTAATACTCTGGTTACATCATTCTCTACTCTCAACTTATTCTCTGGTTACTTAAATCTGTATTCTCATAATTTGTTTAGAATCTGCCTAAGGTTGTTAAACTGTCTTGAAGTTAAACTGTCTTGAAAGAATAGTCTTGCTTCTGTCCTTCGGAGAATTGATTGTGTTGTGGCCTGAATGCTTAGTCTTGTTGATTAGGTTTCAGAGAGTGTTGCTAGGATAAAATCATGAAGATATCTGTCCATTGCTTGTTTGAAATGTGTTTTAAAGATCAGACTTGGTGAAAACCCATGATCTGATCTCTTGTTGTCTATTGATGCTTGTCTTAGTGTTTTTTTGACAGGCTGCCCATGTTGATCAGAGCCTACACTTGATGTATATTCCTGACCATGGAGATTGCCTACGGCCCATCAACACTTTGGACACTGATTGTGTCCATTAACTCCCAAGATGGTTGAGAGGATGAATGGGGCAGTGGAGAGATTGCTCATAAGTTACTTACCTGATGCCAAGAGGGTGGACAGGAAGTAAACTCAAGAGAAAAGGCCACAATTCAAGCCAGGAAGGCTGTGGTCACATGGCATTGGTGATCATCATTGGCTCTCATATTCCAAGCTTGACCACATACTCTCATTCTCAGGTCAAGCTTGAGGAGGGGTGTTAAAATGAGAAGCCAATGTCCATTCTTCAGAAACTTATGCAAGGGAAGTACCTAAATCTATACTCATTCTTATGATTGATAGGTTTCCCCCTTGAGAATTGATACATGTGTTTGTGCATTGTTTGAATCAGGTACCTATTGAGCTCATGAACAAGGCAGACTTGGACTCAACCCATGCCGAAGGCAAGAAGCCAAAAGAAAGGGGGAGACAAGCTCTGACCACAATAAGAAGCTCAAAGGTGTGATGAGTGTGAAACAAGGAAGGCATTGGTGCCTACTTGCCACTGAAGAAAGGCCATGATCCAGAGTCTAAGGAATCCATGAAAATAATCTAAAGCTCCTTAGGCTCACTGTCCAATCCCTAGGATGAGGGTAGTTATTGAGCTGAAGTGAAGTATTAAGCTCTGAAGTGAAGTACAAGGCAAGATAAGCTCTGAAGTGAAGTACAAGGCAAGTTAAGGTCTAGGAAGGAACCAGGAGTGAGGAGCAAGGTATCCCCACGTGTTATACTGTATGAAGACAAGTAAACCGTATGAATACAGTATAGGGACGTTGGGAATACCTTGCCAAACTCAAATTCAAATTCAAATCTAAATCTGGAGTTCAAATTCAAATCTGGAAACTGTTCTTTTCATTTTTACCCTGTCCCCTTGTCTCCTTGTCTGCTGGGGTTAATTTAACTCTTTATATGTTGTATTCTGATTCTAAATTAAGCAAGGAGAAATAAACCTCCTCTTTACTTGTTTACTCTCTCTCTCTTCTCTCACGAATTCTCTCCATTCTCCCTCTTGTTCTTGCTGTTCTTGAGTGTTCTTCACTATATTCTTCATAAACTTTCATGGTATCAGAGCTTCTAAGCTCCTAAATCCATTTTTCTTCCGCAAATCTTTTCTACTCTCCATCCTCTTTCATTCTATCCGATTAGTTTCTCAAAATCTCTTTTATTTTTTTTCAAAATCTTTGGCAAGAACACTGTTTGGCGAGTTCATCAACTGTCTACTTCGAAATGGAGCAAAACAAGGCAATGGTTATTCCCGTCTCTCTAAAGGGAGTTAACTACCTTCTCTGGTCAAGATTGATCAAGAATGCCCTTGGTGGAAGAGGCTTATGGTCCCATATCACTTCAGGGGAGGCGCCAAAGCAAACCATCCAAGGAGAAGATGGCAAGGAGGTCATGGTGGCAGATGAAGGCAAATGGAGTCAAGAGGACTTTATGGTGCTGAACATCCTCCAGAGCTCACTTGATGGTCCCATAATGGAGGCCTACTCATACTGTGAAACCGCAAAGGAGTTGTGGGATACTCTGTATAAGGTGTATGGGAATGTCTCCAACCTTAGCAGAGTCTTTGAAGTGAAGAGAGCCATCAACTCTCTCAAGCAAGAAGACATGGACTTCAATCAGTTCTTTGGGAAGTTCAGGTCACTGTGGGCTGAGTTTGAAATGCTTAGACCAAGTACAACTGATCCAGTGGTGTTAAATGAAAGGCGTGAGCAAGACAAGGTCTTTGGTTTACTCCTGACCCTTAACCCTTGCTACAATGATTTGATTAAGCACATACTCAGATCTGAGAAGCTACCATCCCTGGATGAAGTGTGTGCTCAAATCCAGAGGGAACAAGGGTCAGTGGGTTTGTTTGAAGGAAAGGGAGAGCTCACCATGGCACACAAGGTGGAAGTAGCAGTAGCTAACAAGGGATACTACAAGCAGGATGATAGGAAGGTGTGGGTGTGTGATCATTGCAAGAAGAAAGGCCACATGAAGGACAAGTGCTGGATCCTTCACCCTCACCTCAAACCTGCCAAGTTTAAAGAGCCAAGGAGTCAGTACATGGATGCAAGAGCACACTTCTCCTCAGACACGCCAGAACCATCCACACCATCTATCTGCTCAACCATGCGCTCTCATGTTGGTTCAAATGCAGCTGGTGAAGTCAAAACCATGGCGACAAGTTCTCTGTCTACCTTGAGGACCACTCAGGATGAGACTATCAAGAGGTCAGACCTTGATGCTCTCATCAAAGCCCTCAAGGAAAACTCTGGTATTGTTCTTGGAACCTCTTTAAATGCATTACACACTACAGGTCAGAATCCTAAACCACTAGTGATAGATTCAGGGGCTTCTCACCACATGATTAGTGATGCTAGTCTAATCAGTAACATAGAACCTACCTTAGGTAATGTGATGATAGCTAATGGTGAGAAAGTACCCATTAAAGGTATAGGGAATTTGAAACTGTTTAACAAAGATTCAAAAGAATTTTACATGCCCACATTTACCTCCAATTTGCTATCTGTTAAAAAGGCTACCAGTGATCTGAATTGCCTTGCTGTTTTTAGTCCTAATGATGTCTACTTTCAGGATATTGAGACCAGTAGTTTACTTGGCAAAGGTGTGACCAAGGAGGGCTTATATCTGCTTGAAGACACCAAATGCTTGTCTGATTTATCTTATGCATTTAGTTCATCTCCTGTTTTACCTAAAGATGCAATGTGGCATGCTAGACTAGGACACCCTCACTCACGTGCACTGAGCTTGATGTTTCCTAGTATTTCCTTTAAGAATGATAGCTGTGAGGCTTGTATTCTTGGCAAACATTGCAAATCTATTTTCCCTAAATCAGTAACAATGTATGAAAGTTGCTTTGATCTCATTCACTCTGATGTTTGGACTGCACCATGTTTATCTAGAGAAAACCATAAATATTTTGTGACATTTATAGATGAGAAATCAAAATATACTTGGTTGACCTTGCTTCAATCAAAGGATAGGGTGTTAGAAGCTTTTATCAACTTTCAAAACTACATAACTAACCATTTCAATGTTAAGATCAAAATTCTGAGATCAGACAATGGAGGGGAGTACACTAGCAATGTTTTCAAAGCACATCTCAACAAACATGGGATCATTCACCAGACAAGCTGCCCTTATACCCCACATCAAAATGGTGTAGCTGAGAGGAAGAATAGACATCTAATGGAGGTGGCCAGAAGCATGATGTTTCACACCAATGTTCCCAAAAGGTTTTGGGGGGGATGCTGTGATCACTGCTTGCTACCTAATCAACAGAATTCCTACTAAGATCCTCCAAGATGTCTCTCCTTATTGTAAGTTTAAGAGAGTTTAAGAGTGAATGAGCTGAAGAACAGCAAGAACATGAAGAACACTTGATGAAAGAGAGAGGAGAATAGTATTTTCGTGAGAGAAGAGAGTAGACAAGTAAAGAGGAGGTTTATTTCTCCTTACTTAATTCTGAATCAGATTACAAAATATAAAGAGGTTAATTAACCCCAGCAGACAAGGAGACAAGGTAAAAATGAAAGGAACAGTCTCTGTCTCTATTTTGAATTTGAATTTGAGTTTGGCAAGAGTTCCCCAACGTCCCTATACTGTATTTTGTCTATTCTGATCAGTGTCTCTCATTCTCTTCTGGTTCTTCATCTCAATATCCTTGTCATTTATTTATTCATGTCAACACTCCCCCTCAAGCTTGACCATAGGGACTGGTCAAGCTTGGAAACCATGAAGCATTCCCTCATTAAAACCTTAGCTAGTAAAAACCACTTGGGATAAAAACCAAGCCAAGGAAAAAGAGTAGAACACTTCATGGCAAGAGAATCAGTGACTTGTGAGGTCTATGAGTCCAAGTTTGGAATGGATGAACTCACAGACTTTGGTGCTGGCTGCCTTTGTGAAGATGTCAGCCAATTGATCTTCACTTCTTGTGTAACAAGGTAGAATAATCTTCTGTTCCACAGCTTGCCTCACCTTATGACATTCTACTTCAATGTGTTTAGTCCTCTCATGGAAGACTGAGTTGCTGGCAATGTGTATAGCAGCTTGATTATCACAGTGCATTGTGATTGGTGTTGTAGTTTCAATCCCCAAGTCTTTAAGTAGCCCCTTAATCCAAACCAACTCGCTTGTGAGCTTTCTCATAGCTCTATATTCTGCTTCAGCACTAGACAATGAAACTACTTTCTGCTTCTTGCTTTTCCAGGTTACCAAGTTGCCTCCAATGAAGGTACAATACCCAGTAGTTGATTTCCTATCAACTCTATCTCCTGCCCAATCAGCATCACAATATCCAACAATTTCATTGCTTCCATTGCAACCCATCCAGACACCTTGTCCTGGAGCTTCTCTTATATACCTCAGAATCCTCTCAACCATATTCCAATGATGAACCTTAGGAGCTTGCATCTGTTGACTGACTTGATTAACAGCAAAGCAGATGTCTGGCCTTGTGATGGTTAGATAGATAAGCTTTCCAACCATTTTCCTGTACTTCTTGATGTCTTCAAATGGAGTATGTTCAAACTCCCCCTCTCGCAGCACTTTGTAGCCATCTTCAAGAGGAGTCTTGGCTGTTCTTCCTCCAAGGTTTCCTGCCTCACTCAGTAGGTCCATTGCATACTTCCTTTGGGACAGAGACAGTCCTTCTTTAGATCTGCACACTTCAATTCCAAGGAAATACTTAAGCTCTCCAAGATCCTTAATGTCAAATACTGACTTTAGAAAAGCTTTGGTGGCCTGAATCCCCTCCATGTCGCTTCCAGTGATGATAATATCATCTACATATATCAAGATAACCACAATTCCTAGTGGACCAGTCAGTGTGAAGAGAGTATGATCAGCCTCTGATTTTCTGAACCCTCTCCCATTCAATGTGGTGCTTAACTTGTGGTACCAAGCTCTTGGTGATTGCTTCAGTCCATAGATAGCTTTCTTCAATCTGAGGACGTTTCCAGGCTTGACCATAGGTTCTAGACCAGGAGGAGGACGCATGTAGACTTCATCTTATAGCTCTCCTTGAAGAAATGCATTCTTGACATCCATCTGCCACAATTCCCACTCTAGGTTGGTTACAAGAGACAGTATGATCCTGATAGTATGCAGCTTAGCCACTGGGGCAAAGGTCTCTACATAGTCTTCTCCATAAGTCTGAGTAAAGCCCCTTGCAACCAGCCTTGACTTGCGTCTCTCCACCCTTCCATCTGGTAAGAATTTAATTGTGAAGACCCACTTGCTTGTTACTGCTTTCTTTCCCTTTGGGAGTTCACTCTCATACCAAGTATCATTCTTGATCATGGCATTAGTTTCATCTCCCACAGAGTCTCTCCACTCATCAAGTTCCATTGCTTCTTCAAAAGACCTTGGAATATAGCTTTGATCTAAACCAGTGATGAATGCTTGATGTTCTCTTGGATAATGGGCAAGAGAACATACTGCTTGGATAGGATGAGCTACTGCCTGACTGTTGAAGTAAACCCTTGTGTTCTTCCAGTTTGAGAGATCCTTCCTCAGCCTTGTGCTTCTCCTAAGTGGTTGAACTGCTTCAGGTTCTTCTTCTTCCTTATCAGATTCAGCTTCTTCATTCTGATGCACTGGTTCTGGTTGTACTTGGTGCCTTTCATCCTGATCATGAGTTTCTTGTTGATTCCCCCCTTCAGGATCAGGGTGTGTGGCTTCTACAGATTCATCGGCCCCATCTTCATCAACTACAACTTCTGGACCAGGTGCATTTTCAGGAGAATTCCTCCTTGTTTCCTGATCAGCCTGAGGCATACCAATACCAAGAATCTCCAATATAATCCTGAGGTTTGTGGCTTTCTCTGATGCTTGTGATAAATCCTTCAAATCATCCCAACTCTTCTCCTCATAATATCCTTTTGTCTCCACAAACTTCACATCTCTTGATATTAAAACCTTTCTTGATATTGGATCATAGCACTTATAACCCTTCTGCGTTGGAGAGTAGCCTATGAACATAGCTTTTAAGCTTTTAGCATCAAGCTTGTTCCTTTGCTCCCCTGGTATCAACACATAACATAGGCACCCAAACACACGCAAGTGGTGCAAAGGTGGCTTGGTCTGGTTTAGGACCTCAAAAGGGGACATGTCGTTGAGGACTTTAGTTGGAGTCCTATTGATCAGATAACTAGCAGACATCACAGCATCACTCCAGAATCTTTTTGGAACATTGGTGTGAAACATCATTGATCTTGCTACCTCCATTAAGTGCCTGTTCTTCCTCTCAGCAACTCCATTCTGTTGAGGAGTGTAAGGGCAGCTTGTCTGATGGATTATCCCATGCTGAGCCAGATATTGCTTGAATGCTTGACTGGTGTACTCTCCACCATTATCTGACCTGAAAATCTTCAGCTTGGCATTGAAATGGTTGGAGACATGGTTCTGGAAATTCTTGAAAGCCTCCAGCACCCTGTCCTTTGACTGAATCAGTGTCACCCATGTGTACTTGGACTTCTCATCAATGAAAGTGACAAAGTATTTGTGATTTTCTCTGGACATACAAGGCGCAGTCCATACATCAGAGTGAACCAGGTCGAAACACTTCTCATAGATAGTGCTAGACCTTGGAAAGACTGTCCTACAATGCTTCCCCAAGATGCAAGCTTCACAATCATCATTTTTAAACACCACGCCAGGGAGCATCAGATTTAAAGCTCTAGTATGAGGATGTCCCAATCTAGCATGCCATATGGTGCTCTCAACCCCAGTAGATGTACTGACCATGCAAAGAGAATGAGATGATTCAGGTAACTTAGTCTTCTGAAGATGATATAATTCCTGATGGCTGTGACCTTTGCCAATTATCTTCCCTGTCTTCAGGTCTTGAAATTCAACTTCATCAGGTCTGAAGACAACTTGACAGCTCAGATCAACAGTAGCTCTTTTCACTGATAACAAGTTTGATGTAAACTGAGGCATATACAAGGCAGTAGATTCCCTATCAAACAACCTAAGGTTCCCTATCCCTTCTATCTTAACCTTATCACCATTTGCTATAATCACATTCCCTGAGGCAGGCTGGACATCACTAATCAAGTTCCTATCACTAATCATGTGATGGCCAACTCCTGAATCTATAATGATGGGTTTAGAGTCAAGAGAGTGTGTACCAGCCTTCTTGGGTGAGATAAGGGCCTTGGCAGCTTTGACAAAGGAATCAAGGTCTCTCTATTGACCTTAACGAATAAAGAACACAAAGAAATGAAGAGGATGAGCTTACTTGGGAGAGAAGGCAGTCCGTACATATGTACGGAATGACTTGACACACAAGTCACTCTGAAGTGAAGTACAAGGCAAGTTAAGGTCTAGGAAGGAACCAGGAGTGAGGAGCAAGGTATCCCCACGTGTTATACTGTATGAATACATGGAAACCGTATGAATACAGTATAGG